>JAECUM010001324.1:0-153440 GCA_016617855.1 Megalonaias nervosa
AAAAAACCAGAAAAAATAGTTTTGCTGCAACTTCAAAGAAAACTGATTACCTCTGAAGCACTGATATATACTAAGGAAATTTTTTTGAAAATTTGTCTCAATGTTCTACAATTATTTGATATTGCCGCAGCAATAACAAACGGGTATTTGTTTGGTCCTTCAAAGGGAGCCTTTAGCGGCGCCTTCAATAACATATACACCTTTATCAAAGCAAGCCAGCGACCTTTGATCAAAGAAGCCAGCAACAAACAAAAATAAAAGCATGCTTCAGTTTTCATAGTGATTAGAGCATATTTATTCTGCCGCAAAACTTTCCTGTTTGCAACAAAAACGTCCATACAGAGGACTCCTGTGTGGGTGATTTTCTGCATCCCAAATAAAAAATTTGCATCCAAATACATGTAATTAAGCATTTCCAAGATCTCTGAAAGAGTAAATCAGAAATGAAAGCAAAAGTCAGAATAATATCTAATTTTTCCTAACTTCCAAATTTTAAATTATATTTCTAATATTCATCAAATAAATTTATCTCATGCAACACAACTACATTCCATTTAAGCATATGTAAAATGTGCTTACGTGAAGTTATGCCCTTACACAAAACATATCCATGATGTAACACAATACTGTCATTGTTATTCATTTTGATTCTTGCACAACATGGAGAACCACCAAGTCAGTACACTGACCATTTGGATTTATAGTGAAAGTCATACAGGTCATGTAGGTGCATTTACTTGAAATAAATTTTAATTGTTGTTCTAAACTTTAATACTAAAATAGTTTAACGAAAGCCTATTTAATCCTGAATATTGAATGACCTTCTCCTTAAATACCATAAAAAACTTCCCGACACAAATTATTGATCGCTACGAACTTTTACAATGGTAGCCAGGTACTAAACTGGGTCAAGAAAAGGGAACCTCAGTTCTATCATAATAAAAAAAAAAATATGGTAGTACATATTTGTTTTTAACAGGAGCTGCATTCATTATGACATCACAGCACATGAAATTCATTATGATATCACAGCACACGAAATTCAGTCTGGTTTGTACTGGATCACACCTTTAGGTTAACCTCGTCCAAAATGTCCTAATGATTTAGAATTGATTTTGCCGTATTTCTCAGGACGTGTAAATACTCATTACCTTTCATAAGAATATAGATGTATAAGAATCCAAATAAGGTGCATAATTGCCATTTAATGGTATGTGCAATCAAATTCTAGCAAATGCCATCTATTACTCAGAAATTCTTTTCTGAACGTTTACATGACCGGTATGACTTTCACTATATTTAAAACTGTACAGTACTGTATATTGTAGACTTTGCTTCTTCAACATCTTTCTGAATACTCACCTTGCCAGTTTCCGCATTACCCATGCTGATAATCTTGATTCTCACTGATCTCTTCATTTTTGGCTTTATCCATGCACAAACTTTCTATTTAAATCATTTCGCTTTGAATTCATAAAGAAAAAGAAAAGGCTGTCCGTCACTGCTGTTATGTGTCGATATCTAAGTACCAAGTCGTCGAGGACGCAGTGATGGAGTACTGGAAATTGTCACCCGCATTTCGGATGCCACCAAGCTAATGTGATTTTGACACAGTGTGTCAATTTTAAATGATTCTACATATTTTAACTAACATATTGCGTGTAATCTCCTATTAACAACTACATCGTTTGCTTAGAAACCGATTGAGTGTCATTTGTTTTCACCGGAATGACAGAAGAGAGGTAAAATTAACTACGGTTTCTGATTGGTTTTTATTTGTGCGTCGCACAAATAACGATTCCGAGTCCGATTACGGAACGAAACCTCGACTGACGAACACAAGTAAACACGCGATGCAACCCCCATCCCACCCCACACACCCGTTTCATTCAAATTCTCAAAATTTATCTTAACAGTTTTAATTATATATTATATTATATTTTTACGATACTTCAGACGATATCAACATTTGTGTGAGAGGCAGATATAATGGAAGGTATGCATAATTACTTGTTAGTTTTAAAATGTTACACATGAAAAATCTTTTTATTCTTTAAACAACACAGAGAAATTCCTAAAAGTTTAGGAAATCTGCACAGTTTCCTTGGACTTAAGGTTAGACTTCTTTAATAAAATGTACGACTGCATTAAAGTATTATAACCCCTGATATCTGCTACATATTCTGTGAAGAAAAACAACAGTTTTTTACGAACCTATCAATAAAAAAGATATTTTTTTTACATTTCAGTTTCAATACAAAATTTTAAAATATTTATTGGTATTCAATTCAGGCTGCTTCTTTCCCAAAAATAAGCGAAAATTTACATGTAAGCGTGCAAAATAAATATCCTGAAAGTGTCAAAAATATAGAATAATTCGTGTTCTTTTCAATATTACCAAACATTTTATTCACTATGTGGAACAGCAAACTATGAAGTCTGAACACGCGCCCAATACCTGCTTAGTTTGGAATAAATTAATACAAAGTACCCATAATTGGTTATTACACCCGTCCGCATGGTTGTATTATTCAGTGATCATTCATCCATTCGGGTTCTCTTGAGATATCGCTCATTTTCAACTCCATCATTTTCTTTAGCATTGTAATTCGTTATCATCGAGGACCTACGATTAAATTCTGTTTTATGGGGTGGGTGGGTGTAAAATTAATTAAATACATACACCTCACAATTTATAAACATTGCAACGAGAAGAAAATTTGTATTTTGTAATATTATATATGGAGTAGATTCCATTTTATAATCTTTAATTACACTATATATAAATATCTAACCTAATAATTTAGTTCACTTTCTTAACGTACAGTTTTGCTTGTAATTCGTTCAATTTTGGGTCGTTCGTTTTTCACATTGCTTTTATTTTCTTTAATTACGTATGCTTTTACTTAACCCTCGTGTGAATAAGACATTCGTCATACTTTATCAGCACTTCAAACTTACAAATCCTTGACTACCAAGACCAGACTGTTCAACTCCAACGTGAAGTCAGTCCTACTGTATGGAGCAGAGACCTGGAGAACCACCAAGTCGACCGTAAAGAGAGTTCAGACCTTCATCAACAACTGCCTAAGAAGAATTCTCCAGATCCGCTGGCCAGACACCATCAGCAACGCCAACCTGTTGCAGAGAACCTCTCAGCCTCCGGTAGAGGACGAGATCATGAAGAGAAGGTGGAGTTCGATAGGACACACCCTACGTAAGCCGCCAACCAGCATTACCAGACGGGCATTGAGGTGGAACCCTCAAGGCAAGCGGAGAAGGGGTCGACCAAGAAACACCTGGCGACGTGACCTTGAGGCGGACATCACTAAGCTGGGTCACACCTAGAGTCAGCTCGAGAGAATGGCACAGGACAGAAGTCTCTGGCAATCTTTTGTGGGCGGCCTATACCCCGGCAGGAGTGACGGGCATAACTAACTAACTAAGTAAGTAAGTAACTAACAAACTTACTAACTAACAAACTTACAAAGAAGTGTGTATAGCCAGTTAGATACACCAACTGATATACAACTGGACGGATGTATGTGACTGGAAAAGCCTTAGACTCAACACGTTGAATCAAGAGACAGCTGACTATGCCAAAGATATCGTGTGACTGATGAGAAACGAAAAAACATGAACTTTGTGTTGTTGTGGCTGTTTGTTGTTTTTCATTTAATGTGAAATAGTTTTGTTGTTCTTACACCATGACCATGAAACATGTATAAAATTTATTATACCATTAGTGGAATCACAGAATTCAAAACACAATTGCTATGACTTCATCATCCATTTTCAAAATGATTAACGAAAAGTTAGATCGTCAAAGTTGGGAGATAATGTACCTTCGCCATCCCTTTAACATGTTGAATCCTGGACCTAGTGCTTCATTCATTCATTGGCAGCTCAGTCTCGGGAGACCATGTGAGTAGCGCCCTTGGAGTGTTGTCTGTCTCTGGGGTTTTGGCATCGTCTGTTGTGGCTGTGCAGGCCAATGCGCGAGTGACAGTCCCTATTGCAGTGGTGCAGACGTACTGGGAAGTCTGAGTTGCTTGGGTTGCTGCTGCACTCTTCTTTCTCTCACGTTTCTCTGCGGCCTGTTGGACTCTCCTCCCATCAGCGACTGCTATGCCCTTGCTGACCGTCAATCTCCAGGTGCCTCGGTCCTCGGCCTGCACTTCCCAGCTGTCTGGTGAAATGCCGCATGCCTTCATGTCCCTCTTGCACACATCCTTGAAGCGGAGTGAGGGGCGGCCGACCCTTCTGGTGCCAGTGGCCAGCTGACCATATACGATATCCATTGGCAGCCTCCCATCCTCCATGCGTCGGATGTGTCCCAGCCATCGAAGGCGGCGTTTGCTCAGCAGGGAGTACATGCTTGGGATACTTGCACGCTGAAAGATCTCGCTGTGTGGGACGTGGTCTTGCCAGCTGATTTTTAGGATGCGTTGTAGGCACCGTATATGGAAGGAGTTGAGTCGACGCTCTTGCCTCAGGTAGGTGCTCCAGGTCTCACTTCACTGGACCTAGTGCTTCAGGAAAAGCTAATAACATCAAACGTGTGTTCGAACTCAAATCACTCTTGTTCGATCGTACTACACAACGTGTAATGTGATGTTACAAAGAGTGGCAATCCACTGATATGTTACTGAAAGAAAGTCAAAGAGAATCCATAACGTTTGTCGATGGAATTCCCTGCAAAGGCGATGGGATCGTGTCTGACTTTAGTTAAACACAGCTTGTCATCTTTGATGACATGTTAGCAGAAGTCGAAGAAGAAATTAAACTTTGTTCGATCGTACTACACAACGTGTAATGTGATGTTACAAAGAGTGGCAATCCACTGACATGTTACTGAAAGAAAGTCAAAGAGAATCCATAACGTTTGTCGATGGAATTCCCTGCAAAGGCGATGGGATCGTGTCTGACTTTAGTTAAACACATCTTGTCATCTTTGATGACATGTTAGCAGAAGTCGAAGAAGAAATTAAACTTTGTTTGCACAAAAATGATGTCATCATGCTAGCATTATTCAGATTGCTCAAATTTATTTCAACAAAGTAAACACGTCGTATCATCATTCTCTAAACACATTAGGTGACACTGCTTAAAAGTCCAAAATATGAATCTCAAGTTCAAGTGTTAGCCAAACAGTTAGGAACACTTTGGCTAAATTATGCATATGACGATGCCATTCAATCGCCACATGTGTATTTACTCATCGATGGAAACCTACCACTCCAGAGTATTTCACTTCTTTTCTTTCTAACAGTATTCAACAGAACTTCCTTTCATTCTCATCTCGTTCCAGACTGGTACGTGCACTGTATACCATCAATGGCGAAACAAATGCACAAGTGTGTTCACATTGTTAAAGGAGAGTCTCAAGGCAGTATTAAGATGGTTTACTTTTGTTCACACTCTTAGAGGCTATTCTCAAGGTAGTATTGAAATGGTTTACTTTTGACAGCACTTCAGTTATTACAAGGCATCATTCACATTTCACACAAAAACACAACAATTATTCTTTTAAAAAAAACCCCACAAAAACAACAAACAAACATAAAGCACCTCTGTCAAAAATAGCTGATCTAACAATCGATACTCAGACCAGGAATAAAGCAATTTTAAAACCACGTAGAAGGGGATCTTTAGAGGGTGTCATTATTCTTTAATTTTTAAAATATAATCCTAATGCCGAAGCTAAAAAAAAGGTCAAACAACATCATGAACAGGCTGTAAAGATGAGACGTGGTGCATTAAGTTCACGCTGTAAAGAAGAATAAGAAAAGAAAAAAAACCCACTTACACATACAAAAAATATGCTCGGTGACTGTCTCTCCTACTTTTATGAAACGTTTGTTGTCAGTGAAACAAATAGGAAATGGTGAGACTACAAAATATAAGCCTACTGCTACAGCCGTAATATCCTATGGGTTAATCCGACCATGCTTGTTTGGGCTTAGTACATTGACAAGCGAGATTTGTTTCCCCTGAATTTTAACATCTGCTTTGCAATAACTATATTAATCATCCCGTTTAACTCGATTGTCTCATAAATTCAAAATTACTATTAAAAACGAATTCCAACTCGTTTATTGTTACTAGTTGACTGACTGAAAAATACATCTTTATCCCATTTTTCCCCAAGATAAAATTATAAATCAAAATTTATGAGTATCTTGTAAACAAATAATATTACAATGTTTCTTTCTAACAAACTCAAACATGTCTCTCCTCTTTCTTTTATTTATGTGTGCTGACAGTTTTGCGAGAAAACTTTTATATTATTATGGATTATCGAACGTTTTCTCTTCAATGGTTTTATGTTGTTCTAAGTTCACAATTTGAAACATTGGCGCGTAAAAGTTGTTGTATATTTGTTACCATAAGAATTATTAACAAAAAAACAACCTGATTAAAATCTAATCTCTAATGTCCTCGGTATGACAGTGGAAATCTGATGTCCTAGGTGTGACATTGGAAATCTGATGTCCTAGGTATGACATTGGAAATCTGATGTCCTAGGTATGACATTGGAAATCTGCTATTATTAATCAGATTGCGACCCTCAAAAATTGACACCGACGCGTGTAGGCGATTTGAAAATGACGTATGTTTATTTGCAAGGAAGACGATATCATCATCATCGTCATCATCGCGGAGAAGGAGACGAATAGGAATTACATATACATGAGACAGCCAAGTGATTTTGTCTCCATAATGATGCCAAATGTTACATTTTTATATTGGATATATCAGAAACGTGTATAGCTATATACATCCCTATGAAATGCACAAAGCTCTAATTATTGGTAGCGATCGGAGATTAGCAACCTTGCACCCTGAACCCCTTCGTCGGCTAAATTACTAGAAATAATAATAATAATAATAATACTACATTTATTTAGGTAGGATCTCCAAATAACAAGTAGTAATACAATAATACATATACCAGTTAAATAGCATTTACACAGTACGTTATATGAGCATAATAAATAATTGTACTACATACATACACATACATATATACATACACACATACGTACGTACGTACAAACATACATACATACATACATAAATACGTATTGACCCACCAAGGAAGCTATATTAAAGTTCACAAAATATATTTCTGATGAGGTCCTCAGGGATCAAGATTTTACGGCAGGGTATATTTTCCAAATTAATACTATATGTTTTACTAATCCAAGAGATTACAGTTAAGTGTCGCAAATTTAAAAGCTGACTTAAAACTTGAGAAGTATCACAGAAAACAATCCATTCTAGTCAAATACCATCGAACTCTGTTTTCTCGATTAGCTTTGTTATAAAAAGGTATGACTTAACCACCGGTTTGAAATTATCTGTATAGGTCCTATGTGTTTATGGCGTTATCGAAGAAAATCATCGAGGCTGCACAACTAAAACGTGCTGTAATATAATTATTATTAGTGCTCCAAGTGACAAAATGGCAAAGATCACTTAGTTTGTACAAATCTTTGGCTCATACAAGATGTTCTGTTCTCGTAACAAAATTGTCTGAGCATGACTTAACTGCTTTGCTCTATCCTCCACTTTTAGCATTCCTACACATTCAAGCTCATGTTGTCTGATGCTTAATCCGAGTTCAATATTGCTTATACATCTTAGGGTTTTATTCTGAGCCATTTGGATGTATTCACCCAAAAGTAAGTTATCTATATGGAGACCTAAACATTCGGTACACTTTTCATGCTTGATTTTGTGGCCATTACATTTTATCTTGAATTCCCAGATTCTGTTAAATTTATTTTTCGTTTGGAAAAATAGGATGTGTTGTGTCTTATCCAAATGTAACGATAGTTTGTTGTCACTGGGTCAAAGAACGCAAGATTCTAATTCTTACCCAAGCATTTTATGAAATGTAACAAGAATCCGGATGTAAAGTGGATGATAACACTGTCATCAGCATGTAATTAAGGCCTACAATCAGTATCTATTGCTAGTTACCATATCATTCATATAACACGAAAATAGAATAGGTCCTAAAATACTACCTTGAGGTACACTGTATGATATTATGAAACGTCTGGATTCTGTATTGTTAACAATGATAATTTGTTGTCTATTTTTTATAAATGATTTAAACCATCCAACGGACATAACTCATATTCCTACAGATTTATTACACAATAATTCATGGCTCACTGTAAGTCAAGCCAGATCATTCCATTGTAGAAATTATTTGACGTTTGGACCTTAGCTGATCATAAAAGTTGTATCAAGCTTGTAATCAGTAGAGTACAGTCCCCTGGAACCAGACTGTAGTTCATAAAGTAAGGTATTATTAGTTCTAAGTTTTCCAGTTGAACGCAGACTGCTCTTTTTAGAATCTTGGTTACAATGCTAATTATACTAACAGTTCTGTCATTGTTTGCATCATTGCATCAACCTTACTACCTTTTTGTATAGATGTCCAGCTCAGCTAATTTCACTTCATCAGGCATACTACCACTTGATATAGAATCGTTAAAACACTGGAATCGTCTTTTATAAACAGTGCTGGGATATTATGAAGTCCTGTACCTTTAAAATAGAGTAAGGCTACTCAGTTTTTGTAAACAAACTCCTCACTTACTGGTTGAAGTTGGAGTGTGTTATTATAAACATTTTCTACTCTGTAAAACTCTTTAAAATTGTTGAATCTGTTGTAAATGTATTTGAAGATGGTGGTAATTTCTCCAGAAGAGTAGACGCCACATTAGTGAAGAGGTATTGAAATTACTTGCAAAATCGCAATGGCTGTGGCAGTTACTATCTTCAATATTAGCATTATCTTCTGATTTAGAAATGTAATTGAGTGACATTAGCTGTTGTCATATTTTCTTTGCATTGCTTTTATTATCTTCAGCTTTGTTAAAACAATAATTAGACTTTGCGTATTTAGCATCTCTCTGCACTTGATTTCAAACTTTAAAAAGAAAAAAAAAATTATACACACATCAGCATTACTTTTATCTTTCCAGTAAACGTTAAATAACTGATCCCTATATTTATTTTTCCCCAAAATTTCGGTAGATATCCATGGTTTTGTTTTTTTTTTTGCTTCAACCTACATTGTTTAAGTTAAACAATTTCATAAAAAATGTCGAAAAGACATCTCTAGATTTTATCCATGCAGCGTTAACATCTTCAAAGCTAAAGACAGCTTGTTAATCAATTTGTGACAAATTTGTTGCATCTGTTGTAAATGTATTTGAAGATTGTTGCAGCATTTCAAACGTTTGATTGTACTGTGTTGTGTTTCCTGATTTGTTCTTTAACTATTTTCCTCGTACAGAAGGTAAGAAAGTGATCACTAATGCCTACTGGGATCGTCCCTGTTTGACAAGTAAGGTAAGAAAGTGATTACTGATGTCTATAACGATTGCCCCTGATTGACGAGTAAGGTAAGAAAGTGATTACTAATGTCTATATCGATTGCCCCTGTTTGACAAGTAAGGTAAGAAAGTGAGTACTAATGTCTATAACGATTGCCCCTGACTGACATGTAAGGTAAGAAAGTGATTACTAATGTCTATGACGATTGCCCCTGATTGACAAGTAAGGTAAGAAAGTGATACTAATGCCTATAGCGATTGTCCGAGACTGACAAGTAAGGTAAGAAAGTGATTACTAATGCCTATAGCGATTGTCCGAGATTGACAAGTAAGGCAAGAAAGTAATCACTAATGCCTATAGTGATTGTCCCTGACTGACAACTGTTTCTCTGGACTATTACATAAAATATGATTCATCAATGTTGAAATTGATCTGTTAATTCCTGAAAAGTCCTTGATAATTTGACTTAATCCGAATTTTTTTTTTAATCATATTTATATATTTTGTATACATATTGCTGATACTGCAATGACAAAACAAATATTGATGTCATCAAAGATTAGGAGTTAACAATCTGATCTAATTTTTGCTAAGATTTCTTAAAACTGGTCAGGAAATCATTCTGCTTTGGTGGTCTACAAATACCAATAACTACAGGTTTATATTTGAGTATTAAATAAGCCAAGCCAAAGAGTTCCAAGTCCTGTCGTTACAAATCTGGTACAAAACTATATCATGTGCGTCAAATACACAAAACCACAAACAAACCTATTGACACATTTTAATTTAGTGAGACAGTCTTCAATCGTACGCGCTATCAATGACAAATCAATCATCAGAAAGTGTACGCCAGTCATCACCAAGTGTACAAATCCTACTACCCATCAGGCATGTAGTTCGGTAGTATTATTGCTAATCTCTTCTACAGAAGATAAAGTAATTTCTAATCTTCTAGAAATCGAAGCCAAACACAGGTCTATTTCACAAAACTGTTATGTATTCAAAACGAACGGCGGTTATTATCTACACCATACAAGATAAAATATTTCCCTGCACAGAACCGTAATTAGAACAGATATCCCAATTTTATCCGCCAATTTAAACAAACGAGTAAAATTACTATATATTCCGTTTTAGATATGAATTAGCCTGAGACCATATTTTCTTGTGCACATTTTAAAGATGCATACTCGTGTATATTTTATGATTTACTACATGTCAGTGTTAGATTTCAAATTCATAATCACCGCCCACCAAAATCGACGTACACTATTATATGTATCATATCTGTACACTATCTGAGACATGTATCACTGGGACCTTGCAATACCTTTCATTCATACTTTGTTTCCGACGTTGTGACGTCATGTCCAGGGGGAATCCCTATAAACCATTGATAGGTCAAACACAGTTACTTTTTCCGTACACTTTTAGGACTAATGAACAATATCCTTCTTACTATTATCAATGATTATGTATTTTTTGTAATGCGATAAGAGTATAATTGAAGTGCACACCACTCTAGTTTATCAAAGGCTTACCGTCTGGGTCGTGAGACGGGGGATCTTGAAACGACCAATAAAACACACTGACACATTGTTTGACATGGAAGAAGATGGCGGAGATCATTACAGTTTGGCGATATCGGAGCTCGTATGGACTAAGATTTATCCGGCATTTCTAGGATGATGATCATCAATGAGAGTATTAGGCCTAGAAGATGTCGAAAAAGGGTAGATCATGACGTTAATATTAAATGCAGGCCAAGAAGCGTTACTTCATTTCACTGGTATGTGGAATATTGCTACTTTTAAGCTACCTTGGGTTAAGAAAGTTGCTTTCTCGTTTAAATTATGGCGAGCGATTCTCCTCGTTCACTCGGAGGGACTTTAAGTCTTATGCTGACGCAGACGACTATAGCTATGCCCAGGATCTGCACATGTCACCTAAAAACAGACGGGAGTTCGTGTCGGCCAGCAATAAGTTCCGATGCAGGATGGAAACGTGCTTTGATTTTTCTTTGTGCAGGAAAGGATTCAAAGTCTATGTGTACCCCTTGCAGGAGAAAGTCTCTCCTAGCTACAGTAAAATTCTTACTTCCATTCAGCAGTCTCGATACTTTACATCGGACCCCAAAGAGGCCTGTATTTTTGTGCTTTCTATTGACACATTAGATAGAGACACCCTTAGTCAAGACTTTACAAAGGATGTCCCAAGTAAAATCGCAGCTCTGCCAACTTGGAACAATGGTAGAAATCACATTATTTTCAATTTGTACTCAGGCACGTGGCCAGATATGTAGAAAAAATGGACTTTGATATAGGGGAAGCAATTTTAGCAAAAGCTAGTATGTCAACGAATCGCTTTCGACCAAATTTTGATATTTCATTTCCATTGTTTGCCAAAGACCATTCCCAAAAGGGTGGAGAAAAAGGTCATTTAATAAGTACAGGAAATTTTATTCCTCCAGTTCGTCACTACTTACTTGGATTTAAAGGAAAGCGATATTTAACAGGGATAGGATCTGAGACTCGGAATTCTCTATACCATGTTCACAACAACAAGGATATTGTACTTCTTACAACGTGCAAACATGGCAAGGGGTGGCAGAAAATGGCATCTAAATTGAATGACACTCGCTGTGAGGTGGATAACAAAATGTATGAAGAGTAAGTATGGAATCAGTATTGTGCTCATAGTATTGCATGAATTGTTGTGTTAGATGAATGCCAGGCTATGTTGAAAAGGGCCAGTAATCTTGTTTGATCTTGCAGGACCACACTCAACTCTTGATCAACAAGTTGTTCAGCACTTCTTGTTTTCTCTTATGACTGGTACCAGAGAACAATTGGGTGAAGACACAATTCATGCTGGAGCATCCACTTTGTAATTCAGTCAGATTATTAGGCAGCTCGCTACAGATTAATAAATTTTATAGAGACTAACCTATGTATCCAGACGGGAAATATAATACCTCTTGTGTTGATTCATTGTATTAAATCCATTGGAACACTCACTTTTTTAGTATTTAATCCCTGTCAAAACAGAACACGTGTATTCAGCAGCTATTGAACTAGCATTTGAATTGCTGACCCATGTGTGGAAAGCAGCATCGCCTACAGGCAACAGCAGTGCATAATGGCCACACAGATTGGTCGTTTCCAGTGACATAGTATTTGCTATACCATTATGATGCGTTTCTCTTGTCTTTGGTGGTGCTGCTGAAATAACAGGTGTTCTATTCTGACAGGGATTATTACTTAACGTCTGGATAAAAAGGTTAGTTGAAATAAATGTGTCAGTCTCAACTGGCCCAGTAAACTGACTGAATTACAAAGTGGACACTCCAGCATGAATCCTGTCTTCATCCAGTTGTTCTATGCCACTAGTCATGTCAGATAAAAATAAAGGCAGAGAAAATCCTATTGGTCTGACTCAAATGAGAAACTTGTTTTCTTAAACTGGCTTCTCTGCAACATGACTTCCTATTTAGATGCATAATTTTTAGTTCTAATAAGAGTGATCATGCTTGCAAACAAATGATGTTACAAAGGCCATGCTGTGCTACTACACTGATTGGCACAAACACAATAAATTTATAACAGTGGTAATTTTATCAAACAACTTCATCTTGCTGGTCATTTTTGAAAGGCAGCTTTCGTTGGATGGTGTTGTCCCTCATGTCCCTCTCAGCACCCCCTGCTTTGTTCCACCCAACCCTAAAATCTGTGCCCCCAGGGTAAACTCCCAGAAGGTAATAATAGATTCTGTGGCCAATTATAGTTGCATACAGGTATATGAAATCTTTTCATGCCCATTATAGTGCCACCCCACTCCCAATTGAAAAAGGACATGATAAAAAGTGTACATGATTTCAAAAGGGCACCTTCTTTCATGATGAAGTCATTCCAGTATGCTCAGATTCAATGCAATCTATCCCACATTAATTATTTTAATTTATTGGACATTAAAATGGGGGAAAAATAGTGTCATATTGTTTTGAAAAGATAATCTCTTTAATATCTTTAATCATGTCTACTTAGCTGTGTTAAAACATCCTGTGAGGTAGTCTGTGTTCTGTGCTGCAGTGTACTTATGGTTGTATTATAGGATGGGAATTTCAGCAGATCCCAAGTTTTGCCCATGGGTCATCTCTGTTTTTGAGAAGTATGTAATGTGAATTCATTGTCACTTCTATGTATAAATTGTTCTTTTCACCTGCAGTGTACATGAAAAATGACAATGATAATGAAAAATGACAATGATAATGAATTCATTTAAAGAACAAGCTCATTTGACCAACAAACCAATCTTTCATGAGACCTTCTACAATATATGGTTATAGGGTGATAGTTTTCAGACACGTGAGATGAAAAACTTATTTGAAATTTAACCCTGAAGGAGGAGTTGAAAATTCCAAAAGTGTTTGGAACTGCAGTGGCTTAATGGTCAGCAGTCTGAACTGACAGCCAAGAGAGCAGTCTGGGTTGGCTGCATGTACTGTACCATATTGTGCATGGCACTTTACTCCAATTACTTCAGCACTAAATAAACTACTTCTCTTGTTGTGCCATAAAACACTAAATTAATTGAGAACTGTTGTCCCAGTCCATAGCGATAGCACTGTTATTGACAAAGTTTCATGTCAGCCCATACCCACAGCTCTATCATTGACCAGTCCATACCACAGCACATATTGACAAAGTCTCTTGTCAGTCCATACCCATAGCTCTTGTCATTGACCTGTTCATACACATTGTATTGTCACTGACCAAAGTTTCATGTCAGTCAATACCGATAACACTGTTTTTGACCCAAGTTTCAGGTGTCAGTCTATACCCATAGCACTGTCATTGAACCAGGTTTCATGTGTCAGGCGTTAATGGTGTTAGAGGACTTTGGGACATTGCACATGTATGAATGGACAGACTGTATCACATTAACCCTGTGCTTCTTTGCAAACATGGTTGTAATTATCATAGATACAGTCATGAAAATTGCCCCCTCTGGCTCAAATTAGGTACAGCTGCAAGGTCCCACAAATTTCAACATCAGATAGAAACCCAGCCTGTTACCACTGTAACCACTGTTACCACTGTACCACTGTTACCTGGATAAGAGCCTGATAACCTGGACTAAATTCAATTGGCCAAAGAAAGCATATGAATATATAAGTGGTGGTGTGATTCTGCTGTGTTTACAGGAACCACCAGTGACCGAATTATAATCATTTGAATTATCCCAATAGAAAGTTTGTAAATCCTGCCAGAATCTTTCCCTTTCATTCATATCCATAAATGTTATAGATTGTTATGGATTGTTAAGTTTACCTTTTTCTTCACCAGAAATCATCTTTGTCATACAAAAGTTTGGCATTCAAGCATAATAAGTATTTAGATCCTCTTATATGCATCATCAAAGAGCTGACAAGCAAGCAGACAGCTCATCCATTTTTATTTTTTATGACATTCTGGCCCTAGTAGATGTCATATCACACCTTGAGAATAAATATGAACACATTTTCTACCCTTAACAAGTGCTGAAGGTCCACATCTCTTAGCATTGCAATATGTCAGTTTTTAATGACTTATGCCTGACCAGCCTACTTCTTGTCAGTCTAAAAGATATTGCAAGGAAAAGACATCTTTTTTTACCTGATGTACATGTAAGCTAGATACATAGGTAAATACTGTGAAAATATTTTGTTGCAGTTTGACACTTAGAACTCAATTTCTTGAAGGTGTTTACATTTAGGCATCCTTTTGATGTGAAGAAAGTTTTTCTTGCAAGGAGCTGTCATGTCTTTGAATCAGACCTCTTGAAGTTAAGAGATAGAAAATCAAAAACTTTGAGTGATTTTCATCTGGTTTGGCAATTTTACAGTTGCCGCAGATCACCAGTGTTTTCAAGACTGAAGCTTTATTGATACATTTTGATGTGAAAGAGAAGATGCCAGAAGATAGTTTTAAAATCATGTAATTACTTTTCACAAGAAATATGTTGCCAATTTACATTTTTAGCATTTCAGCCAATTCCCACCAACTTTCACACAATGCTTAATGTTGTAATATATTTATAAAGCAGTTAATATCCAGATACAGCTGATTGGTAAATATCTAGTGCTGGTAATGATGTAGAAATGTTCCAGTTCTTTTGCCGATCAGCAATCTTTTGATTTGCAAACCCCAACATTAGATTCTCTTAGTATCATATATCCATATAGTATCCCTTCATGGTATCATATGGTATCCTATACAGAAAGTATCCGTACATGGTATCATATAGTATCCTATACATATAGTATCTGCACATGGTATCATATAGTATCCTATACATAAAGTATCCGCACATGGTATCATATAGTATCCGATACATATAGTAATACTGTTAGTATCCGCACATGATATCATATAGTATCATATCCATATAGTGTCCCCACTTGGTATTATATAATTTCATATCCATTATAGAATCCCCACATGGTATCATATAGTATCATATACATATAGTATCCAACCAAGATTTTGTAAGATCCAGATAAGCATGTACTATGTTACCTATCAATAAATCTATCCATTTAGTCCCAACAATTTGTGTCCTATATATATCCTAATGATGTGGATTTGATGCAAAGTGAATGGTTTGCATGGTGTTACTGGATCTCTGATCATGTCTTACAGTTATATAATGCGCCCCCCCCCCCCCCCGGGTACAGTGTAGCTGTAGTCTGCACATCCAAGTTCTTATGATTGGAGAAGGCAGGCCCTATTGAAGTACATATTATAATTGGAAGAGGCATGCCATATTGAAGTATGTATTATAATTGGAGAATGCTTGCATTATTCAAGTATATATTATTATTGGAGAATACCGGCACTTTTCAAGTACATTTTAGAATTGGAGAATGCATGGTGTTTTGATTCTAGGTCTTAATTTTTAAAAGAAAGACTTGAAACCAGCAAGTTTAATAAAATCAACAAACAGTTAAGTTATGAAGTGAAAATTTAAAGAGAGATTTACAATATTATGAATTAAAAATACCAAATAATTCTAATTGTCCTATCATAAGTCCAAAAGTGTAGAAAATTCTCAATAAATACTATTAGTCTTGAATGTCCTGATGTAACAGTAGACGTGATGTTTTAGATAGTCTTGACTGTCTTGTGTACCACAATATTGCAAATCCAGAATGTTTTTGACTGAGTTTACAGTAATTCCAAAGCAGTGTGTTAGTCTAGAATTCATTGAACAGTTTGTGATTCCAAATGAATAGTTTGGATAAGTAATTCCTCTCAAAATACATCTGAACACAACTGTAAATAATTTGACAGACTAATCTAAAAACAGGATTGAATTATTTGTTTATCGAGTCCCCAATAAATTTCACTTGACCTAAGATACAATAGAATGTCCTAATGGAAAATTCCACTAATTTGTAAACAAGTTAGGCCCGGAGCTTAAATTACAAGAAATTACAAAAACAGGTATGCTAAATTTGTATCCACAAACCTCAGTCATTGTCAAAAATCAAGCACACAATATAGATGTACATAAGAATGGGTTATTCAAGTTAAAATTAATCGTCATGTTTTTCTATTCCTTTTATACAGCAGTTTACAATTTCACATTACTAATGCGCATATGGAACAGTTTACATCGAAGTTTACACTTAAGTTTTTAAATTAAAATCTATCTATTTTTAATTTGGCAGCATCATTCTTATATATATATATATATACATATATATATATATAGTATAGTATGTACGCTGTATCAATGATATACCATGAGATGTATAAATTTTTCATTAAAAGAAAATGAAGGTTGCTGAATTTCCTTTAATGAAAAATTTATACGAGTGGTATATCATTGATACAGCATGCATGCTGTACACATATTTTATTTATATCACATACAAATACATGTATTTTCCCTTTGAACGGAGTTCCGATTTACTACAGGCAGCTGTGTATTGACCTAGTGAATGAACTCCTCACATCCCCGAGTGTATCCGCTACAAAATATAGTTCTATGCCTTTTCTGGGTATTTACAATGGCCTTTGCATATTGTTAAGTTGATTGTATTCTTGTTTTGGTTTCTATTTTTCTTCACGTGGATTAAATCAATATGATACATGCTTCTGATCTAAACATGAAAAATGGTTTTAATAATAAAAGTAGAGCACTGTAAACACTTGGTTAGCTACACCATTCACATGAACGCTAAGCCATTCACCACCGGCTCATGGAAATTAATGTGGAATAGAAACTAAGCGAAATGAAGAACCAACAAGAGGTAATTAAAATATTTTAATATATATACAGTTGATCTAAGTCATTATTCTGCTTTAGCAACAGTACAACCGACCATAAACTCTCTCTCACTCTCTCTGTCTCTGTCTGCCTGGTTGGTTTGACTTAAAACTCTCTCTCTCTCTCTCTCTGGTCAGTTTGACTTTAAAACACTCTCTCTCTCTCTCATCCTTTGGTTGGTTTGACTTTTACCATCATTCATAAGTCCAGAGATATCGTGGGATGACAAAAACGAAAATCCTCTACATTCATCATTTCATAGATTTTAGCCCATGTCTTGCTACGATGGTCGAGAGAGAGAGAGAGAGGGGGCCTTTGGACATTTTCATATTTAATTAATAATAATAAATTTTTAGAACATTTTAGTATGTTTAAGAAACAACAACAAAACAAAACATTAAATACATCACAGTATGTGTACCACTTAACCGAGGAATTTACTGTATAATGTCGACATGGTTGCAACATTGTATCATCGATAAACACTGTAGATAAATCCCAAGGAAAGTGCACACGTATCGTTACAACGAACCATATTCTTGTAGGTTACTTGGTGTAATTTCTATTTCAAGGTTTTAATCCAGCCCAAATTCCTTTTCTCTCTCACTCCACATTTCTGCGTAGTTTGTCCATTATGCATGAGAGGGGAGGGAGGAACAAATCAGAAAGGATTGTGATGAAAATGTGTACCATATTAAATTCATTTAGAAAACGAGGATTATTAATATGTTTTATCGTTATTTTCATACGTCACTAATGATTAATATGTGGAAATTCATCATTGATCTAGAATCAACTGCAGACGGTTGCTTATTATTGCGCGATGGGCGGATCACAATTTGATATACATGTACCAGTAGTATTGGTATATCAATTTGTTTTATATCAACACTTTAAATGCCATGTTATTTTTAATGTATGTGGCATATATATATATATATATATATATATATATATATATATATATATATATATATATATATATATGATCTCCCCATTTCCAGGGCTGGAAAATTATGGTAGTCTTTTATTTATCAGAGATTAGTCATATATTGCCAGAACTGATCAATATGAATATTTCTTTCCACTTATTCCATTAAATTCCAATAAATTCAATAAAATGTAATGCTGAATAATTAAAGTCTCTTACAAGAGTTATACATGTTGATTGGAATTAGATTATTCAGTAGTGAGAAGGTGGGATTAGAATCAATTCGGTGAGTTTACTTTCATTCATGTGAACAAAGATACATGACATAAAAGACTTTATGGTTCAAGGTAATTGCAAGATACACAAAGTGTATTGTTTGTTTATTGGTTGGTTTTAATTGCACTTTTAACACATTATTGGCATCATATACGAGTGAACCTCATGCTGAGGAAATGGGAGTTAAGCACCTTCCTCAAGGTTATGAGGCAGCTGACTCGGGCTGGGCTGGGTGGGTATCAAAGCAAAACTCTTGGATTACAAGTCTAGTGTTTTACCAACTAAACTACTGCAAGTCTACAGAAAATGAAATACAATGTATTAGAGGTGTGCGGTATTGCGGGTACCGTATACCAGTTTTCTGCAGTATTTTCTGTTGGTATGTACCATACTTCTTTTTCCCTGTATCTGTCAAAAAGGACTCTACAGAAATTCCAGAGTAATCTTGTTATGAATATAATGACATATTCACCAAGTTTTCATTTTCATGACAAAATAATAAAAAGAATGATTACCAATTTTACAAAACAGTAGTATTTTTCATACATTAATTTTTGAATATTACAAATAAAATGATATTTATTTTATGATCGTTTAATCACATATTTTGACATGTGATGACCAATTGGGTTGTAGTGAAGTATATTTGGGTCAAATTCAAGTTTTTGAAAAAATTCAGATTAAAACAACAGACAAAAAACATGTCAATTTTTGGCTATTTACTAGCATATGGTACCATGTTTACTACATGGTATTCCTTTGTAAAACTGCAAGTCATCTTAAGATTTTCAGGAGAACAGTTTTGTTCTGTTTGAAATTTATGTAATTTCTCAAGTGCACTAAATATTTTGTTGTCTGTTGAGTAATTGTGTTTTATGTTTACTGGTTCTCTCTGATAAATATCACCCCACTGAAATTGTCCCCGCCAGTTATATAAATAGAGTGGCTAGTAAATTGCAGGGTTCAGTGTCAAGTTCAACACTTTCATTTTTATCAACATGGTCTTTACTGCTAGCACAATGTAGTTTACAGTGTGTCAGATATAGGGTAAGCTTAATCATTCCACTTTAGTTTGTTTTTAGATTACAACTTATACAACAGTTAACATTACAAAATTCATTTGCTGTTAGGTCCTGACCATTTCATTTTTTTGAGGAGGTTGTGATTTTCTTTTTGGCTGAGATATATTTTTTATTTCAAGATAATTAATTTTTTTTTTTGAATTTATATAATGGATATAATATGGTGTTATTTTATTGTGAGTCAGAGCAAGATATTTTTCCAGCTATTGATAAACCCCTTGCCCCTGAATGTTAAATTGTTGGTCCCAAAATATAATTGCAGTATACCATGGTACATTTTGAAGTATGTTTAGAATTACCACATTACAAAATTTTATTTTGGTACCCAGCCCAACAGTATTGGTCCTGGCCTTGCAAAACAGGAATGAAAAGCACTTACTGGTCATGAAATTACAGAGAGGTTCCATTAAAATATTCTTAACATTAAAAGGAAAATATACATAAAATAAAAAATGAAATACTTACAGGTGAAACCTTAAGTGATTAACTAGTCTTTTGATTTAAGACAACCCATACATGACATGCAGGTAGCAAGGTCCAGTAGATTGCTATCAGTCCTTATCTTTTAGTACATTTTTAAAGAAATGTGTACAGATTTCCTTTAACATGGGTTTATAGTCCAGTCCAATTTGTGTACAAGCTCCTGATGCATAAATAAATAAATAGTTATTATGATTATGAAATAGGTTCAAGGTCATGTAATAACTGTGATCACATGCAAAGTATAAATGATATTTAACTTTCAAAACACATGGTCAAATTGGGCAAAGAGACAATTCATTGGGCTTGACTTTTGAAAATTTATATTTACCATATTTTAAGGCGACTACTCAGGTGGCCTAGTGGCTAGAGCGTCCCCCTTGGATGCGGGAGGTCATGGGTTCAAACCCCAATCGAGTCATTCCGTAGATGTTTAAAAATGGTACTGGCAGCTGCTGTGCTAGGTGATCAGTGTTAAGAGGTTAGTGTTAGTTCTGGTCGGCCTGGTATCAGGATAATGTGACTTGGTGGGACATCATGCTGCAAGTCTACAGCATGATGACCCAGTACTAGACATCACTATAAACTGTCACACTGCAGACATCATAGTGATATGACTGAATTTTTTTAAAGCTATATTAAAAATCCAAATCAGACACACACACACACCTTATTTTAAGGCAGTGTCAGCTGATATGGAGATTTGTTAATGAGAATATGTTTTTCTTCTTCATGCAAGAAAGTCAATAATTATCAAATTTAACATCAGATTTAAGGCTGATCTTGTACACACTCCAGCTTTAAATAAGCCATTATCGCATTCTCAGGTAAATCATTTTCACACATCAGCTTTAAATAAAATATTATCATGTTCTCAGGTAAATCAATTACCTGAGATAATAATTTATTTAAAGCTGGAGTGTGTACAAGATTACCTGAGAATGTGATACATTCTCCCACCAAGAGGTAAATCTATTTTCCAGTGTCTTTTTGATGGCAGTTTAGTCTTACTAAATGTATGTCAATGCAAACATGGTAAACACTTATGTAATTAAATAATTCTGCTGTGAATCAAAAGGTAGTAAACACTAAGATAATTAAATAATTATACTTTGAGTCAGAACTTGGTAAACATTAAGGTAATTACATAACTATACTCTGAGTCAAAACATGATATACACTAGGGTAATTACATCATTATACTTTGAGTCAAAACATGATGAACACTAGGGTAATTACATTATTAAACTTTGAGTCAAAACATGTTGAACACTAGGGTAATTTCATAGTTATATTGTGAATCAAGACATGGTGAACACTAAGGTAATTATGTAATTATACTGCTTGTGGTCAAGAGATTACAATGGACAAAATCTTGAAAATACAGGGATGAGTCTTTTAGGAATTTGTAATAAGTGAAGAAAATATTTAACAATTTGTATAAAAAAATTACTCCTACCTCATCTTTCACAGCAACATTGCATAAATACTCCAACATGACCACTAACAGCTAGATTAGTGCTATATATATTAACATCAGGGACCTGTTGTAAGTACATGTATATAAAATAATAAGGGACAGTTTGCTGTATGTACTTCTGTCATAGATTTCATGGGTGTCAAATACATGTAGGTTTAGACCACTCAGTGTATGGGCATTGGGCACAATTTCATGTCAAATTTGTCACAACCACTCAGTGCATGGACACAAGTCACAATTTCATGTCTAATTTGTCACAACCACTCAGTGTATGGGCATTAGTCACAATTTCATGTCTAATTTGTCACAACCACTCAGTGCATGGGCACAAGTCACAATTTCATGCCTAATTTGTCACAACCACTCAGTGTATGGGCACAAGTCACAATTTCATGTCTAATTTGTCACAACCACTCAGTGTATGGGCACAAGTCACAATTTCATGTCTAATTTGTCAACTACTCAGTGTATGGGCTCTAGTCACAATTTCATGTCTAATTTGTCACAACCACTCAGTGTATGGGCAACAGCCCCCAATTTCATGTCTAATTTGTCAAAACCACTCAGCGTATAGGCGATAGTCTCCTAATTTCATGTCTAATTTGGCACACTCAGTGTGTGGGCAATAGTCCCCCAATTTCATGTCTAATTTGTCAAAACCACTCAGTGCATGGGCAGTAGTCCCAATTTCATGTCTAATTTGTCACAACCACTCAGTGTATGGGCAGTATTCCCCCAATTTCATGTCTAATTTGTCACAACCACTCAATGTATGGACAATAGTCCACCAATTTCATGTCTAACTTGTCAAAACCACTCAGTGCAAGGCATTATTCCCCTAATTTCAGAACTGTATGTCAGAGTAATACCGGGTTTAATCAAACTATCAAATAGTTCTGCATGAATCTCAGTGAGGGTCATTTTCTGTTTCATAGTAAAGCCATTGTTGGTACTTCTAGATTACCATTTCTTTTAATTGTTGATACCTAAATACTTGTACCAGATGCTTAGTTCAGTATCTTTGTTATATACCAACATTTGCTTATTATTTCAATTTAATGTCAAGTTTTGTCTGAGTGTATTGCTTTCCAGTTTGTGAAGTTTTCAAGCCATTTTAATTGGTTGAAAGTAACAAAGTGTAGCATGCGTATGACTGCTTAATTCATGACTACTATTAGGAGATCACATGACTCACTGTAATTATTTAGCAAAGCATTTACATGTTTTGATGAGTTTTCTATTTAAAACACGTCCTTGCTTAAATTAAAATTTGATGGGAAGGTATCAGGTATTCCATCTTGGAATTTAATAGACAAGATTATTTCTTCATATAAGTTGTTTTGATACAATGTTATGATACATTAGTCTTCTAAGTTAATGTTATACATAGTTATGATACTTTAGTTTTCTAAGTTGTTATGATACATGGTTATGATACAAGAATCTTCTAAGTTAAGATAAATGGTAATGCTATATTAGTCTTCTAAGTTATGATACATTAATCTTCTAAGTTGTTATCAAGACTAGTACACAGAGATTATTTGTTCTTGAAATTAGATGGATCATCTGCCTTTTCCCCCATTAAGTGTTGGGTTTATCAGTGTGCTCTTCAGATGGAGGAGCAATATCCGGTGTTCATGACTGAATTAAGTAGTTTAGTGTCACATGAAATCACAGTCATCTATGAGAGAAAAATCAGCATGTCACGGTGTTTTAATTCATAGGAACGGTTAAGATACTCTGTTGCTATAGCTTTGTCTATACTTTCTAATCCTTTGCAAGATTCTGTATCTCATCTAAGGTTTATGTAAAAGATTTCGGTTTACTGTTGTCAAGTGTGTTTAGTAGATTTAGTGCTTAATGGATTATTGTTTTCAAGTGTGCTTGAGTAATGAAAGCTGATTTAAATGCATTGTGCTTCCACATAACTGTTTTATTTTTTCACAGTGCAAAGACCCGAGATGTTATCCATCTTTTACAAGGAATATTAAATGAATAGCTTAAGACGTCTGCTGTATGATGTTTTTGTATATATTCATTATGTCATTACTCTTTTGTTGCATTTTCATTTTGCTTTCCTTTTTAGATTTTGTGACAAATACATTACTGGCATTGAAACATTGTAAATATTGAATGCAGAGTGTATAACACCAGTCTGATATTGTTATTTGTCAGGCAGACATTTGCTATTTCTCAACCCTAGCTAAAACCAAGCAACTGATGTTTGAGGTTACTGAATTTAGCATATCAGACTTGGTTGTTCAGTTATTGTCTAATAAATATTATCAAACTTGCCATAGAGTTCAAAAGGTCCATTTGATTTGTACATGTTTACTTGTGTGTAAGCGCCATTTTGATCGTAAAGGTCACTGTCAGCAGGTCTCTTAGGTAAGCTTTAAAAATAGGTATGGCAATAAGATCTTTTTATATCACGATAAGCCTGTTGTTCTTGACAACACCATGTATTTGCTGGCATTAGGAAGTGTTGGTTAGGGATTGTACTTACATGTATGTACACATATTTATTGGAGTTTACCATGTTGATAAAATGCAGACATGTTTTTTTTTTATGTATGGGGCAACATTTCCTTTTGTTTAAAAATCACCTCTATGCAATGCCTTCTAATCCTGCTCAGTATTTTTTCCTGTTTTGCTTGAAAAATTATTTAATTTAAATATGCATTTTAAAAAAAAATCAGATTCTGTGCATTTAGGGCAGCTCATAGATGCTTTAGCAAATAACTACCTTGGGAACAAAAATTTTACAGCTAATGAAAACGATTCCGAATTGCAGGATATGAACCCATGTCCATTTCTGCATTATACATGCAAGAGGGGGTCCATTATACATATAAGAAGAATTCCATTATACTGAAGGTCATTATATTGAGGGATGACTATAGACTGGTATTTATATTCTCAGCATTAATATGCACAGCCTGAATCATCACTTGTTCTAAATATCAACTTCTTTGTAAATCGTTTGTGGTTGATCATATTCAACATTATATAACAGTGTCTCATTGCTAGCTGCTTTTAATATTTGAATTAAAAAGTCGCTTTCAGAAGAAAATGAAAGTTAGTGAGCTAAATTCATGACAGTTTAAATGCTTCAGTAATTATATATGCTTTCTGTGGCTAGGTTACTGTTTCATGGACTCTGCTACTTATGTGGTCATGAAAATGAATCAATTTATACATCTTAACTCATTAAACCCTGGTGCCGCGTTTACGCAGCAGGAGGTAGTAGCCTACTTCCGAGCTCTGTAGCATCAGGGTCAAGTGGGTGGTATTATAGAAAAGTAGACAGATGTAGCTCTACAATGATACCAAATAATCTGGACGTTCTAGTTGCACTACAAAATACAGAGGAAAAAACAATCTTTTGGACCCAAGTTTTTTCCACCCAAAATTCGCCCTCAGTCGGAATCCAATTTTGTGTCCAGATTTTAGAATTTTTGGCCTCAGATCTAAGGCAGACAGGTCTGAACTGCACACAGAAAGGCAGACCTTTGCAGAAAGTGGGATGGGTCCATTAAGCAAAAAAGAAAAAAAGAACTCCAACTTTTACCTTTCTGCTCATGTGCGGGCGAAATAGCCAATGAAAAATGATGTTTGTAACACAACTAGGCATTAGATTAACTGGAAATCTCTTGGAAGTCGATGTATTAGGATATATTCAGAAATAGCCCCCAAAATGTGTTTTCTACTCGTATTTCAGGCGAAAATGACAAAACACCTCCAGGGGTTAATGAGTTAATGGGTGCATTTTGATGACGTCGCCAAATTTGAATATTCCTTGCATATTTAATCACTTGTGCACCAGCATTGCACATAAATTACAAATTTAGCCATTCCTTGACAATTTGTAAAAAAAATTCCAAAATCCTTGTTAAAGAGTACTGCATCACTATACCAAAAGTAGGACACAGTAACTTACTTTTCATAATCCATAGTTAACATAAAATTTTTACATTTTGATCAGTTTCTGGAAAATTGTTGTGTCTACAGTAAAGAAAATAGACATGTACCTTGATTTTGATGAGTACTTAACCACTGTACTGAAAGCAACTGATCACTGAACTGAAAGCAACTATCAGACCACTGTACTGATAGTAACTGATCAGCTATTCATGCTCCAGTGATTATGAACACTCTTTATGTTTTGTGAGTTTCTCTACATTGCTGCCTATGCAGCCCTGAAACCTAATATTTGCTTACATCCTAAGGAGTACTACACCACTGTATAAGTTGCTCATTGTGACCTCCTTTCACCACTTGATTGTCTATACGCCTTTGTAGATTAAGTTCAGTTACTTTGCCTGTTTTGCTTGTACAGTCATCAAATTGGATATGAACATGCACCCTATGAATCACCATGCCAGATATAAAGAAGTAAATGTAACCTACATTAACCAGTTTGGTTAATCTTCCTCATCTCTCATTTGAATCACCTTGAGTATTCACAAATACACTCGTGTCTGGGAAAAAAGATGCAAGCAAGCATCACTGTCTTTTGTCATCTTCAATTCTTGTTTCTCATTGGGCCATAGGTCAGGTTTTGTGTCGATTTTGTGTTTTTCATCTGGGTGTAGGTCAGGGTTTGTATCGATTTCTTGTTTTTCATCTGGGTGTAGTCAGGGTTTATGCATCGATTTCTTGTTTTTCATCAGGGCATAGGTCAGGATTTGTATTGATTTCTTGTTTTTCATCTGGGCATTGGTCAGGATTTGTATCGATTTCTTGTTTCTCATCTGGGCATAGGTCAGGATTTTTGTATCTATTGTTTTTCATCTGGGCATAGGTCAGGGTTTGTATTGATTGCTTGTTTTCATCTGGGCATAGGTCAGGATTTGTATTGATTTCTTGTTTTTCATCTGGGCATAGGTCAGAGTTTGTATCGATTTGTTGTTTTTCATATGGGCATAGGTCAGGATATGTATTGATTTCTTGTTTTTCATCAGGGCATAGGTCAGGATTTTTATTGATTTCTTGTTTTTATCTGGGTATAGGTCAGGGTTTGTATGGATTTCTTATTTTCATCTGGGCATAGGTCAGGATTTGTATTGATTTCTTGTTTTTCATCTGGGCATAGGTCAGGATTTTTGTATCTGTGTCTTGTTTTTCATCTGGGTGTAGGTCAGGGTTTGTATTAATTTCTTGTTTTTCGTCTGGGTGTAGGTCAGGGTTTGTATTGATTTCTTGTTTTTCATCTGGGCATATGTCAGGGTTTGTATCGATTTCTTGTTTTTCATCTAGATGTAGGTCAGGACTTGTATTGATTTCTTGTTTTTCATCTGGGCATAGGTCAGGACTTGTATTGATTTCTTGTTTTTCATCTGGGCATAGGTCAGGGTATAAAACTATTCCCTTAAATACAAGAGTATGGCTCAAGCTAGATATGTTTCACCACTTATCTGTATATATATATATATATATATATATATATATATATATATATATATATATATAAACTCTCTTTGCTCCTATTCAGATTAGCGATTCACACTGCATAAAATCTGACATAATGTGATATTAACGAATAACTGTCCTTACAGACTTCTGTATTCATCGTAAAGTACAATCGTTATATTTAGTACAAATGACCTTAGCTCGGCAGTTCATTGCCCTCGTCTCACGGCAATTAATTAGAATTACCATGTGCTCTATACAGACAAATGCTGCCGTATATACCAGCATACATTACTACACGTCTTATTTACATATGACAAGTCAATTCTGTTCAATAAGATAAATGCTTAGTTACTTATGGCATAATATTCACAAAATCTAGCTACAGTAACCAATAACCTGCAAGATCATTTACGCATTGTGAAATCATATATAAATATACAATTGTCATTAACTCACGATAACAGCATCATCCTACACAGGAAATCCATTCATATAATCATAAGAAATATGACACATCTGCATATTAGGGTTAATTCATAAATCCCTATGAAATACTGCATATTTGAACATTCTTTGGATTACATCATAAATCCCTATGAAATACTACACATTGAATATTTGATTACATGCAGTCCGTCAATTCTGTCAATAAACTAATAACTGTAAAATTAAAGAATTAAATTGCATAACACTCTAACATATCAACAGAGTCCTATGAAATGAATACACAATACATGCGTGAATCATGAGCATATCAACACATTTGGATAAAACCAAACAAATGAAATAGAATATTATATGGAAACTAAAATTGCTGACCTTAATGCTGCTTCTTTCCACACAAACCGTGTGTCCTAGCACTATAGCCTGCCCTTCCCTTTTAAGACAGCTATCTGGCCTTTCTCCAGTTAATGAGGGAAACACTATTCTATTGTTCCCACGGAGTCAATCTGACTTCTCCCAAGCAAGATTCTTGACTAAAGAAGTTTGTCTAAAAGTTGCTCCTATAAATTCTCAGTCTTCCAAAGTGTACGCCTTAAGGTTTCCTGACCAATCGGAAACAACTGTTCCTAAACCTTCCCCCAAAATAATCATGTCTTTCATCAGATTTTAACAGCCGCAATTAGCTTTCCTTTGAAGATCAGTTATTTGACATAAAGTCTCCTCCAACTGATACATTCGGTAATTCTAATGTACTCTCTGTCACTATACCATTACAATGACTCAGTCAATTCCACTGAAGCTTAAACGTAGACCCTTTTATGTTTCAGAGATGAAATAAGAGAAATATCAGTGAACTTTCTCAAGACCTTTCTGGCTTGACTATGATAACTTCAATGCACAATTTATTCAACCTTAAGTTTCAATAATTCTTCAAAATTCGCCACATTACACAGTATATAAATTATATGCAGTGTACAAAAACACAGTGTACAAATTACATGCATGATGTATCATGTTAATTACAGAAGTACATGCATTAACTCTAATATTGGAAGCCATTTTGATTGCTAATGGCATTGGTCAGTGCTTTTTCTCATCAAATTGAAGCATTCTTGCAGTATTAACAGAATGTTCATCTGTTTGATATGTTACTGTGTGCCTGCAGAGTTCCCCAGCTTTATTGACCAGATGTGGCACTGACAGTTGATGGTACCAAACTAATTGAATTTGAAAGCAAGATGCACCAAGAATATATAATCTCATTACACTATTTATCTTGGCAAGCAAATTTTAGGGCCTGTGTTGCAGGTATACTTGTAATTTTGAATAGTTACTACGTCGATATACATATAATTTGGAAAAGTTACTATGCAGGTAAACCAATTATTTGGAAAAGTTACTGTGCAGGTGTACCAGTAATTAGGAATAATTACTATGTAGATATATCTGTAATTTGGAAAAGTTACTATGCAGGTATACTTGTAATTTGGAATAATTGCAATGTAGATACACCTGTAATATTTGAAATAATTACTATGTAGATATACCTGTAATTTGGAATAATTACTATGTAGATATACCTGTAATTTGGAGGAGTTAACAATGTAAGATTATTTATAAATTTGTAAGAGAGTGCAATTCCTGGACTTGATCTGGAGTACAAAATGCTCATCAGGCTGTGTCTTAATGACATGTTAGTAGCAAATGAAAGTTATGAACATAGTATTGCAGGTGCATGTGTTGATTTGCAGGTGAGAAAAGAAATTAAAGGATTTTATTGTACTGTGTAAATTTGTGAATCATTCTCATCTCTAGCTAATGATTTAGAAATTGTTTATTAGCATGGAGCTTTACTTTATGCACATTATTATCCATGAATAAATATATGGAGTAAAAGGAAACAAAAAAATAAAAATGTGGTTTTTATTTGGTGTTGTATGGCATAACAACCCAAGTAGAGTATTAAGTGCTGATTTAATTGGATAGAAGGTCACATCATGGTAGCTGACCTGGGCTGATATAATGATAGGGTTTTGAACAAACACCCTTTCAGTCACAAATCTGGCATTAAGCCATCAAGGATCCTTGAAGACTTTGTGTTTATTGTAAATTTTTTGTCATTTTATATACTTGTATTTTGGGAGGTCTAGTTCAGAGCAGGCTGACCCAGGCTGCCATATTCAGCAGTAAACAAGTTCTCTAAGGGAATCTGACTCAGTCATGGCATACAGTAATATCAAATTCATCCAGGTGCTGTCTGCAAGTACAACTGGCTGAATTCAGCTGTCAGATTGCAGGCCAATAAATTTTCATCCTGACAAACAACCTTGCTGTGGCTGAACCTGATCATGGACAGTGCTACAGGATGGTAATGGATACAGTTTGAATTGTTATAGTAATTTAATTCTCTAGTTTCAAATTATGTCACTCTGGCTAGTGAGGAATAACCCTGCCTTAACAAAACACTTTTCCACCTCAGTCAAAGGATTCAATGAATAAAGTTTTCATGACATTTGGAATTTTGTTGTTCCTATTCGTAAAATTAAAGAGTAACTCGGTTGCCATTTCAGAGCAGTTGTGCTTACATGGAAGACAAAATTCAACAAGTCAAATGGTTGTTTTAGCAATTATTGTATTAAACACCTACTTTTTAAAATTTTTCAACACAAAACTTTGTTGAAATAATCTTATGTCAAGAAACCACATATCAGACCATTTTGCTTCCTGCATGTTTATACATAGGTAGTCTTGATATGTAGTTAGAAGACCAACAGTCATTTTTTTGTGATTCAGTAATAAAAATAGTTTCAATTGCTACTGTGTTTGTTAAAGTTCAATGTATTCTTTACAATTAACTGCACTCCATACCTGCCCACTTCAAACAGTTTAGCGGTTTAATCGAGGTACTGTTTTGGAACTGTCTTTCATTGACGTTTTCTTTTCAGGCAATAAGTTTAGTGGGAAAAAAAAAGCTACATTTATTGTCAGGGGAGAGAAAATTACTATGCCAGTATGTCTAAACAAAATCTGAAGTGGAAACTCTTTTGGATAGATACCATTGAATGTGTGTGTCCCTGAGTTAATGATCCAGTATTATACCTTTGAAACTGGACAGATGTTGACATTTGTGAATTACACCACAACAGTGCAACATGCAACAATTCAAAGTGTACAAAAGCAAAATCTTCATTCTTAGCTTATGTTTCAAAGTTGAGGAGTGCTTACCAAATACCCACAGCATGGTCAAGACTGCCAGACCAACAGTGGCATCTTTGGTATATTGTTTGCAATCCCACTGCCAGTGTTTTGCTTGACTGGTAAAGCTAGCTGCCTGCCTCAGTGATATCCATAGTTTATGTGTTCCATGTATCCTTTGGAACCTGCCACCTTTAATGAAAGTAGGTCACATTGGATAGAAGTGGACACTTGTACTTTAGACCCACGCAGCAAATTTTCCTGTTAAGCTTTTTCTTACACAAATCATGACTTGGCTGTTGAATGTTAGCACCAGGGTCAAGATTGTTTTTTTGTTCTGTCCAGCTGTGTATATAATGCAAGTTCACTGAACTGGTTGGATGGGTGTGGGATGGGTTTGGGTGGGGGGGTTTGCATCATGAACTGGCCACATTGGATGAGATGAGACCTGAAATGTGAGTGACCTGTAAGGGTGAGTGCCTCAGATGACTTGGCCACCCAGGGTTCTGCATATGTCATAAAATGGCCGACAGTTATTGAAGTTTGTAAATTTAGATACACTCTTTCCTTGAAAAAAATTTGTTTCACATCTTATCTAATGGATGAATACAATAAGTGATAAGTATCTTACATGAATGTCTTAAGGGTTTGTGATAAGATGGGTCTTTTTCTTTTGGTATCTGTTGTGGTCAGGCTTAAGTTATCAGGATGTCTCCCATGCTTGTTTATTGTGTTTTGACTTGCAGGGCGAATGCGAATAAAATTTGAGTGATGCCATAAAGCCCACTACAGCTGCAATATAATCCATGATGGAATTCCACTAGACTGAATGGATATATCAGTTTTGATGGACAGCCACAATAGTGGTTTCGTTGTGTTTTGTAGGGTTAACACCATTTTTCAACAGGTTATAATATGCATGGTGGCCGGTATATTTTGGTGGAGCAAGAACCTGGGAAGAACCACTGGCCCACAGGAACCCCCTGGCCAGCTTTCTCATATACCCATGCTAGTGGAGCCGAGACATTAGCGTGTAAAAAATGAGTATGGACTTGTAATATGGACCGTAAAAAAACAGTGAGGTTAAGTTGTGATATGTTTGTTTAAAATTGGTTTCTATAATTTAATACCTATTTTTCCCATTTTATTATAAAACAGAAGTCTGTCATAGCTTTACTTAGCTACACATGCTTTTGTTTTATTTTAAATTCATCGTTCATATGTATGTAACAAAATGAGCTAATAATAATAATAATAATAATGTGGACTTGGTACAGAACATAATCTTTAGAAGCTCTAAGCACTTTACAATATTATGTAACACACAAAAACATAAAAAAAATGACAACACCATGAAAACAAAAACATGATAACAATAATTAAGTTGTTGTTGTTGTTGTTGTGGGGCTTAACGCCATTTTTCAGCACACGATAGGCTATACATGGCGGCCAGTATTAATGGTGGAGGAAGAAACCGGGAAATCCCCTGAAAGAACCACCGACCCACGAGAAGCTACTGGCAAGCTTTCTCACATATCCACATTCGCCGAATCCTAGACTCGAACCCACGCAGACAGAGGTGAGATAGTGATGATCCGTAACGGAGAGCGCTTTAGACCACTCGGCCACTCGGGGCCCCCAATAATTAAGTAAGCAAACATTATGAAGTCTTTCATTCAGTTTTTTGTTTTTTTTTTTTTTTTTTTTTTTTGTCAATATAAGTGAGTTTTAAGAGCACTCTTGATATTTTTAAGATCAATAGGCAATTTGTTCCGTGTTGCTGGGTCTTGGTTAGCAAAAGTACAATGTCTGTATGACTTCATTTTAACAGTGTGAGAATATGAGTGTGGGAAGATGATCTTAAAACAAAGTAAATAGTAAATGGTCAATAGTTTATGATGCAGAGAAATGAGTTTATGATGCAGAGAAATGAGTTTATGATATACAGAATTGAGTTTATGATACACAGAAATGAGTTTATGATATGCAGCATTGAGAGGGAAAGATTATGCATCATAACTTTCAGTTACCATAACCCATTTTGTAGATTTAGAAAATGACATTGATTATTAGATCGCCATAACCCATTTTGTAGATTTAGAAAATGACATTGATTATTAGGTCGCTGCAAACTCATTGTGTAGATTTAGAGAATGGCATTGATTATTGTGGATATTTAGAAAATGATGTTGATTATTAGAGAGTATGGCAATTTTGAAATGTGCTGCAATTATCTTTAGTTCACATTTTTTCTCTTGAGAGAATGTAGAAATAGAAAAAGTTATACCACTCTTTACATCAGCTAAATAAATAAATTTTGCACAGCAGTGCTTTTTGTATTTAAAATCGAGGTTTTCGTAATTATTTGAGTTATTAACCTTCTGTTAATATGTTTCCTTGTTTCTTATGTTTGTAATTTGGGTCCCATTGTCCAGCTTGGTCATGAATAATACAAATAAATTAAAAGCTTCAAAACTAAGTCGAATGAGCCAATAATGCTATAGTAATCCAAATGAACATAGTGATAGTATTTGTCAGGAATCTAGAATTAAAATCAAAGGTTACCGTGTGGATGCACAGCCTTTGAAGCTAAATCCTATGTTACCTTCTGTTTTGGAGTAGATAAAGAAGTTCAGCCAAGGATACCTGTTTAAAACCATAAAAAGCTATGAAGCCACACTCAGTGCAAGTACAGTTCCAGATAAATTGTATAGGTTTGACAAATAAAGCATGTGGCTTAGTAAGTTTGGGCTTTATACAAGGTATTATTGATAATGTATTCGGCTCAAACCTTTTTCAGTACAATTTAAAGAGTGTACATGTAGATTACTATGATTTTCATAAACAACAGACATTTGTTTTGTTTTGCAGGTTATGGTCTTCGGTGTCAGACAGACACTAGCATGAAATCAAGCTTATGTTGCCTCCATTGTTCGGAATATTAAAGTGAAATTTCATACTATAGAACTTTTTAAATCAGTGTTTTATAATACCCAGGTGGAAACTTTTACACCACCTACTAAAAGAAATGATATCAGTTTCATATTTGTCTTTTATGCTAAAGGACAGACAGTTTAATATTGGGCGGTGCTTGGGATTTTATTTATGAGTTTGGAACTTTTTCACTAATTGTACATGTACATAATATTTGTTTGAAAACTAATACAGTGTACATGTGTTATGAATATAATATAATTTTTTCAATAAATCAGTGCAAGAATAGTTATTTCAAGCTATTTGAAAACCAGAATTAAAAGCAATATCCTAGGTCATCTCTGCCTCCCACTCCCCATTCCTGCCTGAAATTAAATGACCAGTTCCTAATGCAAACCAGATAAGAAAATGCACACCCAAATAGACCTCTTTTTAAGAGTTGTGCATGGGAGTATTTGATAAACAACTATAATTCAAATGAATGAGCAACATCTTGTTTTGAGTGTGTGTGATTTGGATTTTTAACGTAGCTTTAACAATTTTTCAGTCATATTGCTACGATGTCTGCAGTGTGACAGTTTATAGTGATGTCTAGCACTGGGGCATCATGCTGCAGACATGAAGCATCATGTCCCACCCAGTCATAGTGTCCTGACACCAGGCCGACCAGTCCTAATACTAAGTGAGCACTTATCGAGGCAGCTGTTAGTACCATTTTACCATTTTTATAAGTCTTTAGTATGACTTGGCTGGGGTTCAAACCCATGACCTTTTGCATCCAATGCAGATGCTCTAACCACTCGGCCACTGGAGCAGTGTTTTGAATCATATTCCTTAAATGTGTGATGAATTATATAAAAAAATGAGGCTCAGCTTTGCTGTAAACATGTATTCTTTACTACAAAATTGCTGCAGCTTTTTGTACCTTATGGGCTAGTTTAAAAGCCATTGAGGGATGGAGTTTGCATGGGAGAGGAGAAGTAGGTGTTGATAGTCAGGAACTAGTCATAAAAGAAAAGGTTACCAGAATCTGCTAGACTACTTGTTAGTTGTACATCCACCACAGACCTAAATTGCATATATCATCTTCTCCAGTTGACATGTGGAACCAATTAATGGGGCCCAAATTACCACTGAATGACCATGTGTTGTACTAACAGGAGTCAGGGGAAAAGAGTTGATATGGTATTACAGCTGTTCCAGAGTGGGGGTATCTGTGCAAGGGGAAAACTAAATTGGCTCTCTTTCCCAGATAGTCCTTAATTAGGGTTTAAATTAAGCTTGGAGAAGCTGGAAAAAAAACAAAACAGCACCCAGTATCTTGTTGTACATGAAAATGTGAATATTAAAGTTTCTAATTAGCGGATTCTGAGCCTGCAGGCATTTGGAATATTATTGAGACTGGCCTGGTTAAAACTGAATATGGTAAACTCATTTTCCAGTAAACTGTCTGGTGGGAAAATGCCTTTTCCTGCTTTTTTAGGAACAAACATATTTATATGGATTTTTAAATTTGCTCTTAATTAGTTTCACAAATAAAAAGTGGAGGGATTAGTTATTTATATTTCCAGAAGTTAAAAACCTTACCACCAAATGTACCATTCCTGTTGATGAAACTGGTATCAAATGTATGGACTGGTGTATGTTGTTTTAATGCAGAAAGACCTTCATAAGTTGAACTCCTGGAAACATAACAAATCTGAAAAACTTTATTTCATGGTCTTAACAGAAACTGCTGCCATAATGTGTGTGTGTGTGTGTGTGTGTGTGTGTGTGTGTTTAATAAAACAATAAAAATTGTAAAGTTACACCCATATTTTTTGTAGTTGAAAACTTTTGGTTTACTTGGCTGTTTATCTTTCCTCTTGACCTAACATTTTCTTGCTGTAGTAGTCTAGAATTTCTTAAAGTTCATCTAGGTAAATCTTAGTAATAAATGCTGACATCTTATCTTCAATAAATATTTAAATAGCGGTAATACATTACAAGTTATCATTACATTGCTTTTTCTTTTCCTAACACTAATGCCCAATCTAAGCTGAATTCCCTCCTCCAATTACAATTAGTAAGTTTGAGGCCTGGAATGAAAAGAAACTTAGTACCCATCTGATACCCAAGTCCCTGGGCAGAGCAGATGTAGATCAGCATCTTGAGCACAAATATGAGTGCATTTTCTACCCTTAACAGGTGTCGAGTTAAGCATCACTTTACACTTGGTGTGGGTCAATTTTAAATAACTTTTGTTGAACTGGTCTACTTATTATAAGTCTAGATCATGATCAGAAGGAAACAACTTTGTTTTTTTCTTTTACATAATTACTAGATGTAAGCTTGATTATACTAAAATGGGTAAATGGTATTAACAGGTTATATTGCAGTTGCACTCTTTTCCTCTATTTCTTAATGGTATTGCATTTACAGTGACACGATTCTGTAATTTAGGTGTAATTTTGAGGAGAAAGTTTTCCTTTTAATGACCATTTGTCACACATCTTTATGATCAGACTCAGAGAAGTTAAGAAAATTGATTTTTGATTTTTGATTTGGTTGGGCAAAGTTACAGTTGCCCCAGGTGACTGGTACATTTTATCTTCAAGACTGAAGTTTTATTGATACATTTGATACATTTGCAGTTATCATCAGATATTTTTATATGTATGTAATTGTTGTTTACAAGCAAAACGTTGCCAACATGTATTTGAAATGAGTTTTTAAGTGTCTCAGCCACTTTCTGCTAACTTTCGCAGAAACCATGTTGTTGTGATCTATTTGCAAGGCAGATAATGTTGAGACAACAACTGATGATTGGCTTAGTCTAGTTGGGGTAATGACCTAACATTATTCATTTGGCCAATCAGCAGTCTTTCCTACAGTGCCTGTGTGTAACTCTCAAGAATGTAGGAATGAACAAAATGGATAAGTCAGTACAAAAGTTGATGAAATTTAGGGAGTTGGAATTCTTTTTTCAGCTGCATGTTACTGACATTTTTCTTGTGAAATGTACTTACATAATATCTGCTGGTGTCTTTATTCGGGCATGACAATGTATTGATAATGCTGGTGTCTTTATTCGGGCATGACAATGTATTGATAAAGCTGGTGTCTTTATTCGGGCATGACAATGTATTGATAAAGCTGGTGTCTTTATTCGGGCATGACAATGTATTGATAAAGCTGGTGTCTTTATTCGGGCATGACAATGTATTGATAAAGCTGGTGTCTTTATTCGGGCATGACAATGTATTGATAAAACTGGTGTCTTTATTCGGGCATGACAATGTATTGATAAAGCTGGTGACTTTATTCGAGCATGACAATGTATTGATAAAGCTGGTGTCTTTATTCGGGCATGACAATGTATTGATAATGCTGGTGTCTTTATTCGGGCATGACAATGTATTGATAATGCTGGTGTCTTTATTCGGGCATGACAATGTATTGATAAAGCTGGTGACTTTATTCGGGCATGACAATGTATTGATAAAGCTGCATAATCTACTAGTGATGATAGGGCAAGTGTAACAATGTCTAACCAGATGACAATAATCATTTTTGGACATTCTCTGTCTCTCAGCATGTCCAGTATAAAACTCATAAATATGTGTGACAACTCACTGTCAAGCAAAATCATGACACCTACATTACTGAAAGGTTTAACTGTAAATGTGACGAGAATACCACTAAGAAATCAAGGGCTGTAAGTGCAGCTGCAGTTTATTGTATTACAAACATTGTCTCATATTACATGATTATCTGAGAAGCCGTGTATTAGACTATCATATTTTCATGGTTTTGACCCATTTGAGTATCAGGCGTATGTGTGGTTCCTTAGTAAAAGTGTAGGGTGTGTTGTGAAGAAGTGTACTCTCTTGAGTATAATGAAAACATGGATGAGTAAGTCTTGCAACTCACTGGTCCCAGGCACTGCATGGGAATGCTTTGTCTTGTGTCCTGTAGGAGATATATTCACTCTGACAAAGGCTTGTCAGCATCACACATGGCTGGAAAGTCAGCAATTTAATAATAATGGATAATGTATTACTGTTATTAAATGTAGTTTTAAGGGTTAAACAAATTTTAATTATGTAATACTTAACCTGTTGTTATTACCAAATTCCCTTCTCCCTCCCCCTCTTTTGTCCTTTCAGTTTGGGTTCAAGTCAGATAAGTACAGTGCTCTAAGTCATGAAGTGAGGAATGTATCAGACTGGGCTATATTTTTGTTCAACATCTTCAATTACTATGTACTGCCAATTACAAATTGGAGGAGGAAATTCACATTGGACTGGTTATTAGTGCCATGAAAAGTGAAAGTTATGTAATAATAATAATAACAGGTACATGTGAGTAATACATCATTAAAATTTATTTTACTCCCAAAATTACATTTGTTGTTTAAGAAAAATAGTCTTGAAAGATTTTATTTACCATCGGAACCAAATCAAAGGTCTGAAGGGATAAAAAAAGTCAGCCACCTCTTTAATGGGCCGAAGCAGTGGTTTCTGATTCGTTGAATGCCATTGATGATGCAGTAGTGAAGTAGAATTCTCTAATTTGCCTGTAATAGTGTTACAGTTTATGTACAGCCATTTGAGTCCTGTGACAGTCCAAAAAGATCTTGACTTAATTTGAGGTGGTTTTAGACAACTAGATGTGTTCACTTCTCTTAGAACTCGATCACATGCACACAGACATGTGATACGTCAGGTCAGGACAGATAAGGAGATTTCCAAAATTTTGGAGGAGTTTTGACCTCAAAAGAGGATTTTCATTGACCCGATGTTACATTTTTTAAATATTAAAATATGCACATAATCTCATCAGATCAGTCTGTCACAGTAACTTGTTGCCGTTCATATTTTCCTTATATATACCACAGTAGTTATTAGCATTTCTAAGGAGATCATATACTGGATTATATAGTGGCAGTTCTCATCATTGTTGATCTTAACATCTAAGAGATGATGTACTTCACTGGATTAAAGGTTTCCTCTGAAGTCCACCTGAATTTTTACTCAGAATGGAAAATGTCCTTTTGGTGTCTGCATTATAATGTGGCAATGTTAGTACAACTCTACTGAGTCGACCAGGATGTTTAAATTGTTTCCTGCCTCTGGGTGGAGTTAGATTGCTTGGCTGCCTGCAAGAATTACTTAAGTACTCTCAGGGTTTAATCTTCTTTTAATGTCACTAAGATTTTCCACATGAAGTACAAACTCCTGTACATTATACCATCACACCTTTGTAACTATAAGGCTCATTTGCAGGCACCTTTGTTGTCATCATTATCATCACTCTTTAATAATGACAATCAGATCTGGAATACAAATATCAGTTGCTAATATTATAGAGTAGACAAAGATGTCATTCATTCCAGGTATTACTGATTACAAAATGACAGTGACATGTACTGTAAAGTCTGGTTAACATTCATGTTTACAGAGTATTAAGTCAAGGTCAGTAGTGTTTATGTTCATGTTTTTTTTTGTTGTAATGTGGTGTTTCATAGGCGTGTATTATGCATATTTGCCTAAAATCATGGTCACTGATTGTGTTCTGCAGGTGGTTACTCACAACAGTTATTATTATTATTATTATTGTTATAAAATTAAGATTATGATATCTGATGAACAATAAAATAATCACTATGTGAGTGGGTTTTTCCCCAATTGTATGGGAACTTCAGTGCGATTTCTGAGTTCAGGAACATTTCTTTGACTAGATATGAAAAATGAACTGCTACTAGAAACAGGAAATTATGTTTGGCTATAAAGTTGGCAAATAGTTTCTCTGTTTGAATATCTTTATCCACATTTAATACAGATTCTGTCAATATGGGTTTGGTTCAAGGCTGGCAAATTTGTTGTCACTGTTAATATGCTTATTTGGATGAGGTTTCTGCATGACATGAGATATCATTCTTGCCATAATAACAGACTTTAAAATCAGCTTAACAGGAAGAACAGAATACTTATCCATGTCCGTTTGAACTTGATTGCAACCACTGAAATTGCAGTTTTCATCCATCATTGAATTTGGTGTCATTATTTGTTTGGATTTTGGTGTTTTGATGTTATGAGATAATCCAGGCCAAATTACTTTTGATCTTAAAAGTATTGACTCTAAGCCATCTCACTATCTTTAAACACCAAAGCAGAACATACCTTGCACAGAGAATCAAAGTAATGTTTATTGTATTACATCACTGTCAAATTCTTATTTTAGAGTTTTTAAAGTGCTATTGATTTGTCCTTTTCTGGATGCAACATGTTTTTGAGTTTAACAAATTCCTCTCATCCGACATTTTTCAGTCATATAACATCCATCAGTCGCATTGATAAAGCTCATTTATTATGATGTCTGGCACCATTTATTTTCAATTTAGACTGGTCCGCTACATATGTGGTATCAAAATAGAATGAATCTATGACGTGGTTTGACATTCAAGACACCTGTCAGTTTTCTTGGAACTGTTTATGTAATACTATAAATAGAAAATAAGGAAAGTAGACAGAGGTCTAACGATGAACATGGGCTTGTATTGTTGTTTCCAATTTAACGATCAGTCACATATGTACTATATAATAATACAAAAGTAAGTTGTAAATAGGTCTAGCACATCATCTTCCTTTGGCCAGTGAGAGGGCAGTATTCCATTCAGTAAGTTGCACTTTGCGTATTAAGTGGGCACGATCATAGCAATGTCAAGTGGTAGTGTGGGAAAATGGTCTGTCATTCATTAAAGGTATGATAGTAAACCTAACATTGGACAGGCATACAAAGTCAAATACCTGAGCTAAGCATCAGTACCATGTTTATTACTCTACGTGAAATCTAGCTTGAAATATTAGCACTGATTCTTAAATTGGTTGTACGAGAAGGAGAGAAGCATCCTCCCTTGTATTACAAGTATGACAAGTAAATTGTAAGCAGCAATACGAGCCCCTGTGATGATCAGTAAATGAGCACACAACATGAGCTTTGAAGTTTAATCGTTATTCTGTGTCTCGATTTGAACTTTTTTTTAAAGCGGTACCCAGTTGTCCATTTTATTACCCAGGTTATTATCAATGGGTGAGTAGCCAGGTACCCATTGGCATCTTTATTTGGGGTCAATAGGTCAAGGTCATTGTGACTCCTAGAAAAACCAAACTTGTTTCTGTAGAATAGCACAAGTTTTACATCAGTCTGGATGGCTTGCACTTTGGGTAAGGAATAAGTTACTGATCATTTTGGATCACAAAGTCAAAGATCACGATCAATGTGACTGAAATTTCAGTTGTTGACCCTTGTACCTTCATGAATGTTTGTGAGTAAGAAAGAAGGCTATTAATTTTGGGGGTCAGAAGGTCAAAGGTCATGGCCACTTTGACTTTTAAACAAATATGGTTTCTGCACAAGACAGAAAGTTGCTTTGACATTAAGTATGCATACACAATTTCCTCTAAATATGGGATTATACAGGTGTTACTACCAGTAAGTTATCATTCACCATTTGTATGAGTTATAAAATAATGTTTCAGCTGAAAGCCAAATTTATAATGTAAGAAAGATTATTATTATTATTATTATTATTATTATTACTCCAGAGGGTTACAAATTTTTCTACAGATTCATGGAGATATTGAGCTTCCTTAAAGTATTTCATTCTTAAATGGTCGTATGCAGGACAGACACAGATGAAGTACATACGTACCATTAATAGTACCTTGGTGGGATTTGTTGTTTTGCACAAGTTCTTTTTTACATTCTTTAATGATCATTTACTGTTACTTACTGTTTGTCAGTATGCTTTTGTAATCTAAATTTCATTTAAAGTAAATTGAGGAAGGATTTTTTATATATTTGGTATTGTGTCTTAAGATAAGTTGCTGGAAACTAAGGTGTCTAGTGTAAGTTTTAAACAGCCACAGGCAACTAAGGTATCTAGTGTAAGGTTTAAATAGCCACAGGGAGCTAAGGTGTCTAGTGTAAGGTTTAAATAGCCACAGGGAGCTAAGGTGTCTAGTGTAAGTTTTAAACAGCCAGGCAACTAAGGTATCTAGTGTAAGGTTTAAATAGCCACAGGGAGCTAAGGTATCTAGTGTAAGGTTTAAATAGCCACAGGGAGCTAAGGTGTCTCGTCTAAGGTTTAAATAGCCACAGGCAACTTAGGTCTCGAGTGTAAGGTTTAAATAGCCACAGGGAGCTAAGGTGTCTAGTGTAAGGTTTAAATAGCCACAGGAAACTAAGGTTTCTAGTCTAAGGTTTAAATAGCCACAGGCAACTTAGGTGTCGAGTGTAAGGTTTAAATAGCCAAAGGGTTCAAAATATCATGTCATCAAACATGTTTTATCAGAGTCTGCTTTTGTCAAATAATTGTAAAGTAAATAATGTCTAAGTTATTTGTCTTCAAAGTGTTTGCTAGTGTACTGTTGCCAAGTTTAAATGACACAACTGGAATTATTTTCAAAGTGTCTATTTGCTAAAGCTTTATGAAAGAAAAAGTAGCTCAAGATAGTATTAGTTCTCTATAGCATTGGCATTACTAAGTAAGTAATTGTCACTTCTCTCTCCATCAGGGCATTGGCATTACTAAGTAAGTAATTGTCACTTCTCTCTCCATCAGGGCATTGGCATTACTAAGTAAGTAATTGTCACTTCTCTCTCCATCAGGGCATTGGCATTACTAAGTAAGTAATTGTCACTTCTCTCTCCATCAGGGCATTGGCATTACTAAGTAAGTAATTGTCACTTCTCTCTCCATCAGGGCATTGGCATTACTAAGTAAGTAATTGTCACTTCTCTCTCCATCAGGGCATTTGCAAACTATTTTGCACCTCCCTTGTGTAGTGTATTTGCAAATATCTTGAACATTGTTTTTGAAAAAATATATTCTGCAGCTGGAGTGCAGAGGGATTAATACGATTGCAGAGTTTGACAAACATACTGACAAAAAATGAGGGTGCATCAAAACAGACCATAAAAAAACATGTAAATTATTTTATAGGATCACATATCAGCAAATTGGGGAGTCACAGTTTTAAGGTGAGCATCCCATGTGTGTGTGTATATTTTCATTAATGTCTCGATTTTGCAATTTACTCACACACATACACAGGCACATTCACATACAAAGTTGCTCTATTCTAGTTTGAACACCTTATGTCCATCAGCCTTCTTTCAAACCATTTTAAATCTTAAAGCATTTAAAATTAAAAAATATTGAAATTTTCTTTATTTTCATGACTCTCATTGCACTTTATAAATCTGGAGGGAAGTTTGTAGCAAACTTTGAACTTGAGACTACATTTTGCAGTAAACTGTTGAGCAGAATGTGACAGTGTCCATGAACTTAAAATTCACCGATAAAAGCAAACAAATTTGTCTGATTCCACTGTGCTTTGCTTTACTGCAAGTCTTTTGCACAAGTGGCTTGTACCACCTATAAATAACTGGCGTCTGTTAGTGTAATGTAGGTGGAGCATGGATGAATATTTTGTTCACTTTTATTTTATTTATGTTTGTGTGCACCACATTATATAGCAGATATTTGTATTAGTTGAGTAGATAATCAGTATATTTCATTAAGTGAAAATATTTGAGTTTTTAACTAATGAGATGAAATATATCAATTATTCACTTGGGACAAGCAGTTTTTTTTTTAAATTTTATGCTCAATCATTGGCTAGCAATAAGTAAAACAGATTGAAGTAGCAGATCTCTTACAATACTTTGTGTGGTAATGTCAACTCTTACAATAGTGTGTGTGGTAATGTCAACTGTTACAATAGCATGTGTGGTAATGTCAGCTCTTACAATAGCCTGTGTGGTAATGCCAACTCTTACAATAGGTGGCGCTCTACAGTTTCGTATTTTGCATAGGGTTAGAATTTTAAAGAAAAAGAATTTCCTTGGGTTTCCTCACTGGTTATAATAGGTATTTAAAAAAGACCTTGTATATCTTAGGTATTGTTCAAAGAACCTTTAATTCCCTTTATTTTGGTGTATGATTGATGGGTGTAATATGGGTTATAGAGTACACAGCTTGGCCTTACTCCAGATGTGCATCTTTCAAAAAAGTGCTAGCTCCACTTGCTCATTTTCACTTCCCGAACTTCAGAGGTAAATTGTAAAAAAAGAGCCGATAACTTTTTTGGCATTTTATATATTTGGTAATTCATTCATTGCACTTTCAGAAGCTGGTATTGTCTAGTCTGGCAAAATTCATTTTCCCTATTTTAATAGCTGCTAAGGATAGTGTACTTTAGACAAATTCAGGCTGATTTTTGGAGCACAAGGGAGCAGTCATTTTAGTTAACAGTGTGGTAAGATCATTTACAGTTTCCAAAAGTACAATATCCAAAGAAATATCAGCTACATTACGTCAAAGTAGGATAGAGGTATGCCAACATTCTCTCCACTGTGCATGTTTTATATGCAGACAACTTCACCTTACATACAGTATCACTCTCTCAAAAGTACAAAATAACTGGTGAGCACATAGGTATTATTATTGTATGATTTAATTTTGATTGTATGGCTGAAATATTTAAGTCGCAAGCATCCAAACAGTCCTTTTGAATAATTCTCCTGTATTTCCCCCGTCAGAACAGTATTTATTAGTGTCAGAGTCATAAACAAGTACAGCCCTCCCTTACGATAAAAAATGAGCTATTTTGAAAATGCACATTACATTTTGTCAATATAGCAACCAGTTTTATGCTGAAAGACAGGAACCTGAAACTAGCCATAATTATTCCTGAGATGTCAACAATAAATTTTACAGTTTGAAAAGGGATGGAACAGATAAGGTCAAAGGGTAAAATATTTGCTTATTGCTTAATATGGAAGAAAGCAAATTTACTTTTCATCATTTATTTTTTAATTTATATATTTGGTAATTCATTCATTGCACTTTCAGAAGCTGGTATTGTCTAGTCTGGCAAAATTCATTTTCCCTATTTTAATAGCTGCTAAGGATAGTGTACTTTAAATTCAGGCTGATTTTTGGAGCACAAGGGAGCAGTCATTTTAGTTAGCAGTGTGGTAAGATCATTTACAATTTCCAAAAGTACAATGTCCAAAGAAATGTCAGCCACATTACATCAAAGTAGGATAGAGGTATGCCAACATTCTCTCCACTGTGCATGTTTTATATGTAAACAACTTCACCTTACATACAGTATCACTCTCTCAAAAGTACATAATAACTGGTGAGTGCCCCCATAGTCTTTGTGGTAATGTCAACTCTCTCAGTAGCCTGTGGTAATGTCAACTCTTACAATAGCCTGTGTAGTAATGTGAACTCTTACAATAGCCTTTGTGGTAATATCAACTCTTACAATAGCCTGTGTGATAATGTCAACTCTTACAATAGCCTTTGTGGTAATGTGCTCTTTACAATAGCCTGTGTGGTAATGTCAGCTGTTTACCATTCATGTGCCGAGTTTTGGGTATATTTGCATTTAAAATATCGCTAGTAACATAATTCTCTTTCCATAGCAAGATAAATAAAGCACATTAAAAAAATGGAAGGAGAAAAAGAACAAGCTCATTGTGGGATTTGAAGACAGGTGGCCATGCTTACCACTAAGACCAAGCTAGTAACAAAATGGTAGATCAGATTTCTTGGTTGTAATCTTATTGATGTCTGTTGCATGCAGTGGTAAAATATTTTTGATTATTCACTCCAGTAGTTGTCAAAAATTATTTATTCTTTCGAAGATCCAGTAATTCATGGACTAGCTTAAAAATAAATTAAAGGTGTTGGCCCCAGTAAGTCAGGCATACACCACTTTTAAGTCGGGCATACATCATTTGTAAGTCAGGCATACACCACTTGTAAGGCAGGCATACACCACTTGTAAGTCAGACATACATCACTTGTAAGGCAGGCATACACCACTTGTAAGTCAGGCATACACCACTTGTAAGGCAGGGATACACCACTTGTAAGTCAGGCATACACCACTTGTAAGTCAGGCATACACCACTTGTAAGTCAGAATATGCGTGTGTTTTTTTTGTAGGAGTATCTTCCCGAAGCATTTTTTAATGATTATATTTTACAGCCGTTTTTAGATTGTTGCCCTTTATCTTAAATGTTTACATACTTTCATTTGGAAGAAGTTGTATTCCTAAATTGTTTTTACAATTTTTTTCTTTTATATTTTTAGAACTAGACTTTTAATTGGCACTTTATACAATATAATCAGGATTGTGTTGATGTTACATTAAACCAGTACTATATACAGCATAGCCAGGGTTGTGCTGATGTGCTATTAAACCCAATATATACATGCATATTTTTGAACCACAGCTGTTGAGACCTCTGTAGAGGAACGTCAAACCCCATTTACTTTTCCAGTCGGGCATTTATTGTTATTCTTACTGAAAACACTCTGTAATGGAACATTAAACCCCATTTACTTTCCCAGTCGCTCTTTAATTGTTATTCTTACTGAAAACACTCTGTAGTGGAACATCAAACCCCATTTACTTTTCCAGTCGCTCACGTATTGTTATTTACTGAAAACACTCTGTAGTGGAACATTAAACCCCATTTACTTTTCCAGTCACTCATTTATTGTTATTCTTATTGAAAACACTCTGTAGTGGAACATCAAACCCCATTTACTTTTCCAGTCACTCATTTATTGTTATTCTTATTGAAAACACTGAATACTTGAATATATGCTCCTGCGACTTTTGTGAGTTTTCCTTCATTTAGAGTTGTAGTTTGTCATCAATTGCTTGATATCGGCAGCAGTGTGGTTCAGCATATTTGAACACAGCATGATGCCATTTTGTATTGAAGTGGATATAATGCCGTTTTGTATGTCAAGTTTCATACTGAAGTGGATATAAAAATGCTGTAATGATTCTGTCGATCTTTTACAGGTATGATTACAAAAAGCTGCTCTACAATGCCACCTACTGCCTGGTACCCCGAGGCCGGCGACTGGGATCCTTCAGGTATGTCCTTCTTTCACAGACTTTGAATGTCAGGCAACCAATTTTACAACATTTATTATGTTTGAAAAGTATGCCCTTGTCTTCAGGATGGAAATTCCAGTATGCCCTTGTTTTTAGGATGGAAATTCCAGTATGCCCTTGTTTTTAGGATGGAAATTCCAGTATGCCCTTGTTTTTAGGATGGAAATTCCAGTTTGCAACATTAGTAGAGATTTTACTATTCAGTAGCAGCCCTCAGAAGCCTGTCTTACAAGAAGCAGAGTAGTATCAGCCCTCAAAAGTCTGTCTTACAAGAAGCAGCTTTTCTGTATCAATGTAGTATCAGCCCTCAAAAGCCTGTCTTACAAGAAGCAGTGTAGTATCAGCCCTCAAAAGTCTGTCTTACAAGAAGCAACTTTTCTGTATCAGAGTAGTATCAGCCCTCAAAAGTCTGTCTTACAAAAGTCTGTCTTACAAGAAGCAGTGTAGTATCAGCCCTCAAAAGTCTGTCTTACAAGAAGCAGTGTAGTATCAGCCCTCAGAAGTCTGTCTTACAAAAGTCTGTCTTACAAGAAGCAGCTTTTCTGTATCAGAGTAGTATCAGCCCTCTTACAAGAAGCAGTGTAGTATCAGCCCTCAAAAGTCTGTCTTACAAGAAGCAGAGTAGTATCAGCCCTCAAAAGTCTGTCTTACAAGAAGCAGAGTAGTATCAGCCCCCAAAAGTCTGTCTTACAAGAAGCAGAGTAGTATCAGCCCTCAAAAGTCTGTCTTACAAGAAGCAGAGTAGTATCAACCCCCAAAAGTCTGTCTTACAAGAAGCAGAGTAGTATCAGCCCCCAAAAGTCTGTCTTACAGAGCAGTATATCTTTATCATTTTATTCATTAGCCACCATGACATCATGGAGTACAATATTACTTTTATTCTCTTTATTTTGGTGTATGAGTGATGGGTGTAATTTGGGTTATAGAGTACACAGATTTTAGATGTTCATAAATCAAAAAGCTGCTAACTCCACTTGGTCATTTTCACTTTCTGGACTTCAAGGGTAAATTGTAAAGAAAGAGCAGATAACTATTTTTAACCTTTTATATATTTTGTAATTCATTCATTGTATTTTTCAGATGTTGTATTGTCTAGTCTGGCAAAATTCATATTCCAGATTTTAATAACTGAAAAAAATAGTCTGCTTTAGACTAATTCTGGTTGATTTTTTGGAGCACATTTGAGCAGTCATTTTGGTTAGCAGTGTGGTAAGCACATGGGAGCAGTCATTTTGGTTAGCAATGTGGTAAGCACATGGGAGCAGTCATTTTGGTTAAATGTATGTTTCAGTCATGTACAATTTCTGTAAGTACAATATCCAGAGCAACTTTACCCACAGTACATGAAAGTAACATATAGGTATACCAACATTCTCTCCATTGTGTATGTTGCAGATGCCAACCACATCACCTTACACCTGTCACTCTCTCAGAAGTTCATCACATCTGTAGAGAACCCCCATAGTTGAAGACTTCATACCTTGACCAAATGTTAAGGTCATTGAGACCCATTGGTCAGTAATCTTCTGAGTCAACCATACTCTGCTCACATCTACCATTAAACTTTGAGCCAGCATATAATAATGTGCCTTTCACGGCAATCTTTTATGTCAACAAATTTTTTGCTTGATTTATGTGGATTGAGTGCATTAGGTTACTTTCAAGCTGAGGAAATAATTGACAACTGCCTAAGAAAAATGGATTGTGCAAGTGTGAAACATAAGTGTCCATTATGTATGGCATATACGTCTGATTATCTGGCAGTACTTTTGTATTGGGCCTATAATTTTCCAGTTGGTTTGGTCCAACTGTAATGATTAGTTCCACATGTTTTTGTGTTCTAGTTTTTTCTGTTGCTTCATGTGTAACAATCTTGTTTTATTTTTTATGCTTAAGGAACTTAAAAGTTTGCTTCCTGCTAATCCGACCCAATCAGGCTAAGATTAATTTAGTTGAAAATCATTCATTTATTACAGCAATTTGCTATACCTGTCAAGTACTTATACAGGAAAATTATTTTGTGAATAAACCCTCTACAACTGCACCTTACCTGTACAGTCAGTATGTTAGCAGTCCTTGTGTACTTCCTCTTTCCTGTGTGGTTGTTAAGTGAGTGGTTGATTGATTGTGGATTTCACGATGCACCAGCACTGTAAGGCTATTCAGCTCTGTTTGAAGTGAGTGAAAAGTACATCTATACATGGAACCTGTTTAGTCTTGGTCTGCAATATTTTAAGATTGTGTTCAATTCACGGGTTAATTCTTTTGGATTGTGTTATGGCTCTGTGGTTGTAAACTAAGTAACAGAAAAAAGTGAAAACCAACAGGTTTTGTAAAATTCAACAAATAATTTATTTCCATAGAATACAAATTGGAAAGTGACAGCACTGGTGGCCTAGTTGTTAGAGCTTCTGCCTCAGATATGGGAGTTCACAGGTTCAAACCCTGGCCGAGTCTTTCCAAAGACTTATAAAAATGGTACTCACAGCTGCCTCACTAGGTGCTGAGCATTAAGAGGTTAGTGCTGGACTTGTCAGCCTGGTGTCAGGATAATGTGATTGGGTGGGACATCATGCTTCATGTCTGCGTCATGATGCCCCAATGCTAGACATCATTATAAACTGCCACACTGCAGACATCTTAGCAGTATAACTGAAAAGCTGTTAAAGCTACATTAAAAGTCCAAATCAGGCACACATACACACAAATTGAAAAGTTAAAAATAACTTAAAGTATTGTGAATGAAATCCCAATAGACTATACTGAATGAGTTCAAATGGTGTTCTGAATGAAGTTCAATTTTGGATCTGCTGATGTGCCAGTAGTCTCAGACATGATAATTTGCCACCAGTCTTGCCCTGTCGGAATGATATGATCCAAAATGTCTTTAAATGAGTTCAGTTATTCCAAAATAGTTATTTAGTCCTGAAGTCCATGAGCATTTTGTAATTCCTATGAATAATTGAACACAGTTAAATGACAAACTCCACTACAGATGTTTAAGATAGGAATAATTAATTCTGCTTCTCATTATGTTATCTAAATAACTAAGACACAATTTCAGAACCTGGATTAGTGTCAGAATTTCTTTTTCAGAACTTTCCAACTTGTAAACAAGGTCAGGCCCTTTAACAGCCAACCAGTCAGAAATCATGTGACTTGGTGAAAATCCTATCAAATTCATCAACAAGAACTAAAGGTCACATAAACAGGTTTACCAAATTAAAAGTGCAACCCACTGTCATGGAACTATATGATGTGTTGGCAAAATGACCATTGCAGTCTACAATCATGAATAAAAAAATGCCACACGTAATGTAAATATACATAAACAATTCTAAATACTTCTTCAATCGGATTTATATTTGAGGAATTCCTCCGTATTTTCCAGATTTCCGTCTGTTTCAGGACAGGACTTAAACACTTTCGGCAACATGGCGGAGAAACTTTTTGGCTGATGGTGAATGACCAGATATTTTTGAAGGTTTCTCCACTGATGAAATTAGGTCTTATGCTCATGAAATTAAGACTACATGCTCGTCATACTGCTATGATGGATGGCATTATCTCAAGTTGGGAAACTATGAATAAACTGGGACACAAGTTTAAATATGCCCTGGGCTTGGGTATGTGTTGTGGGGATTTGCCCAGAAAACAAAAATTTATACAGACTCTTAAATGTAAGTAAAAATAAGATTTTAAACTGTATTCTTGTAATGAGGGGTTGTTAGGGGTGACTATGGCAAGCTTCTGTAAAAGGACCACATGGTGGGTAAATTTCAAATGGGGCCACAGGACACAAAATGTTAAAAATTCCCATGAGGATGCTTAAGTAGGGTCCCAGTATCTTAAGATCCTACCCAGAGGAGTAGGGTAGTGAACCATATTGCTGATTAGATTACCATGGGGGGGTGGGGTGCACTAGAATTTCTTGCTGTGACACTGACATAACTCCCACTGAGAGAGAATAAACTGAATTAGATTTATTTTGAAAGATAGTACTTGTCCTGTACCTTACCCTTCTTCTGAACTTGGATTTCAGTTATAGAAGATGATGCTTTTAGGTTCCAAGGATGCAATTTTTAATCCGGCTTTTCATTCAGCCTTTTTGAACTTTTAATCAGTCAATCCAGGTTAAATCAGTATTTCAGATGGGGTCGAGTTCTCTTCCTGAGTACACTAGGGCTATGCAGGTGTAGGGAATGTTCTGTACTTTTTGGTCTCATCGCCTAGGCCTAGTCTTAATGAGGGCAAGGGTACCAGAAAAGTATTTTACTAATGCTAATGCTGGCCATGTGTCATCAATTTGCAAATTAATCATTTGTTAGATTAGAGATGGACCTTTTCCTTGTGAGAAGAGATGTCTGTTTATTAGGAGGAGATCTTCCTAAGAAAAAAGATAGGGGCTTTATGAATGTAACCCATTAAAGCCCCAATGCTGCTGTTTATCATAAATTTCACCATTCGTCCAATCTAACTTGAGTTTGGAAGGAAGAAAATAATTTGTTAAAAAAGTTATCTGACATAAACCAATTTTTAAAATAATCAAGATGTTAGGTTTAAATGAAGTTCAGATATTCTATTTAGAATTAAGAGGTGTCACCCCTTAATTCAGTCAACTAAGTTACTCATAATTCTGTTTGTTTTTTTGGGAGTGCTTCAAAAGTAGAGATGTGATACATTTGACAAATTCTATTATCCACTAATCTAAATGCAACATTTGCATGTGGCACACAAATTGATATGTGAGGTGAATGAAGAGAGGCAGGCATGCTTTTGTAAGTTGATCTGAGAAGCAAATGCACACATTAGATAAAAATAAGACTCAGGTGAATATTGGTGATTAGCTTGGGGCACTGAAATACTTTGAAGGGCGAACTTGGACTGAAGTCAACCTAACATATAAAGCTGTACCGATTATTCAGCCATACTCATAATTGGGCCGATTATTGGAACAATCGGTATAATCGGTATCGGTAGAAATAAAATATATATATTCAATCATAACATTCATCTTGACATGGCTTGAATTTTAAATCAGAATTAAATAGTGGAAATTAAGGAATAAACATTTGATTTGGGGGTTAATTGAAAGACAATATATTCTTAAAAGTAAATACTTTTTAACACACTTGCTGTAAACTACCGCTGATTGTCTGCACACAACAAATTATCAATACCATTCATGCACTCATCCCAATCACAGCAGCCAACCAGCCAATGAGGCCTCATGTGGCTGTTGAACTTCCAGCATACACATTAGCATATAGCTAGGCAGATTAGATAGCTAGCGAAATTTCCAACTACTATAAAACTATGACTCACTATAGTTAATCTGTTCTTTAGCCAGTCCTGCAATGCTGCTAATCAACGAATAGCGGTCGCACGCTGAAGCAGCTGAATGCTGACATACAAATATTATGCAGCACTGATGTTGGCATGCCAGCACCAGCAACGTTACCCCTGAATACCCCAGCTGCTGAGCTGCTTCAGCGCGCGACTCGCAGCGTGGTGAGTGCATCCATCCACGTGGACAACTTAGAAGTAACTTACTTGATTTAAAACATTGTTTCAAGAGCATGAATCAATTGGATTATTAATTGACTAGCGATTGTACTATTAAATACACCACCAAACCTATACATAATGTCGAACTCGAAAAACTCAAGTTTCGTCTGGAATTGCTTCAAAGTAAATGCAGTCGACAAGTCCAAAGCAATTTGCACACTTTGCAAAGCATGCATTTCCAGAGGTGGAAAGGATTCTAAAAATTATACGACATCAAATCTTGTCCAGCACTTGTGCTGCAAGCACATCATCGAACATGGCCTGTTTATGGCAGATAAAAAAGAAAAGGATGCTGCGTAGTTAACCTCAGCAGCTGCAGCAACTCCTCATACTCCGACTATTGATGCCATGCTGGACCGGAAGCAGCCATTTGTATTTGAGGACCCGAGAGCTATTAGTTGGCACAAAGCTATTGTAGAGTTCATGGCAATAGATGTGCAACCATTTTCCATTGTTGAAGACATTGGATTTCGACGTCTGATGGCCAAGGCAGAACCACGCTATAAAATTCCAAGTCGGAAGTACTTTTCCACATCTTTGATACCTTACATGCATAAGGTGATACAAAGCAAGGTGCGTGATTTAGTTTCTGCCGAATCTGACTTTAGTTTGACCTCTGATGCGTGGTCAGACCCGTCCATCGGCATAGCCTTGTTGAGTCTTTTGGCACACTGGCTGATGGAAGACTTTCAGCGGAAACAGGTGATTTTAGCAGCAACGCCTCTTGATGAATCACACACAGGAGAATATTTGGTGAGCAAACTGGACAAATTATGGGAGGAATACAACATTCCCAAAACTCATATCCATGTTCTTCTGCGTGATGGAGGTGCAAACATGGTTAAAGCAATGCGTCTGGCTAAAATCGACAGCATCAGCTGTTTTGCACACACGTTGCAGCTCGTTGTCAGTGATGGCATTCTGTCGCAATTAGCTGTCAAAGATGTTTTGGTGATCTCGCGATCCATAGTCGGCAAGTTCCAGCACTCCATCCTGGCACAACAGCAGCTCGAAGAGCAGCAGGAATAATTTGGCGTTGCCCATAGGAAACTCGTCCAGGATGTCCGGACACGCTGGAATTCTACATACAATATGTTGGTTTCATTATATGAACAAAAACAAGTCTTGAGGGCTTACACTACTCTCTATAACCTGCCTAGCCTAACAGCCCAACAGTGGGTCTTGATTAACAATATTGTGGACACGTTAGGCACATTCGCGGACATTACCAAGGAAGTAAGTGATAGCCGAACATCAATATCCGTCATTCTTTCTATGCTGAAAATGCTCCGAATGTTGCTGGCTCGAGAGCATGAAGTGAGTCAAGGTATTCAGACAATGTGCCATGATATGTTGACATCACTGAACACACGCTTTTCTGACATTGCCAACAACAAGAAGCTTGTCTTGGCCACCATCTTGGTTCCACGATTCAAACATTGCCTATTCAGCAAAGAATTACTTGTGACCAGATTCAAAGAATGGCTTAGAGCAGAATGCATTATAGTTGTGTCAGCTGACAAGCAGTATGAACCCCCGACCAAAAAAAGATAAACTGAAACAAACGCCACTGGACCATCAATGTCGCGTCTCTGGGATTTGTTTTCTGTGGCCTGTGACGAACCTGTCTGTACCGTCAATGAAACAACCAACGTGGATGACGCTGTTGATGCGATGCTTGAATTGTATCTTGCCAGCCCTCTGTTGCCACGAAAAGAAGACATATACGGCTGGTGGAACGCTCACAGATTTCAGTTCCCCTACTTGGCCAAATTAGCTAGATGCTATTTGTCTGCACCAGCTTCAAGTGTTCCAAGCAAGCAGCTGTTTAATGGCGCAGACCAGATTTTTTCGGATCGTTGTGGATTGTTACTTGGCGAGAAGGGAGAAATGTTACAGTTGCTTAAATACAACCTACCTCAACTAGGCTTTCAGTATTAACTGCAGCCAGCATACAGTGACGTCTAAATTTAGTCGTAAAGCATTCGTATTATTGATTTTAATTATTATTGGGCTATCGTTATTAACATTTCTTAGTCATTTATTAAAATCTAGTAATGGCGACCTGCATCATTGAACATAAGTTAAAAGACTAGCTTAATACATTTTCATTCATTTATATCTTGAATTGGCAAACCATAAATTTTATCAGTGTTAGTTTTAAAGTTTTTCAAGTTTTATGTTTGTGTGATCGTTGTTTTCTATAAATAGCAACGTACTTCTTATCCGGTCTCTGTTTGTTTTTTTATAGAAGTTCAAATTCACTTGCTGCATAAACAACCTTGTTATAACTCACATGGCAAAATACCTGCTTGCATTACACTAATAGGTTTATGTTTCTGAACCAGTCATTGTTATAAAACAAATAATAATGAAATAATCGATCTCAATCGGTATCGGCAATTTTAATAATTGGCTATACGCGGTATTGGCATAATCAGCAAAAAGTGACATCAGTACAGCTTTACTAACATAGCATTGTGTTAGTTTCTTACATTTACAATGGTTTTGTCATCAAATCCTGTGTTTCAGCTTTCGACTGAAATTAGCTCATCCATGGATGTTGCTTATCAACATCGGATTAATTCGTACACATGTGAAAAATGGCCTGGTTTCTGAGTTCGAGGGAGAAATCACATCACTCGTAATGTGATGAAAGTTGAATATTATTTGGTTTTAATGGAACCCAATTTAGGACCATATTATTCAGACGATTTGGCATAAATGACTTTTTGCACTTAACAGCGACATTGGGGCTTTAAAGAAGTCACTTCTTTTGGATGCAAGTTTCGCTAAGTTGTAGCTGACTATTCAAAGGAGAAGGAAACCTTGGCAGTTTTTATAGCGCACAAATATACTTTTTTCCATTAAAATTTGTACCACCTGGGATGCCCAGGGGCCACCTGACATAAAAGGCCAAAGTTGGAATGGTCCAACTTACCCAAATTCTGAGTGGAAATTAGGCATCTACAGTGACAGTACAAACCCAATAAGTCTAGCCCCACCAATTCCATTGGAAGAGGCAGAAGTCAATGGTGGACTGGAAGAGTTGAAAGCCAAAAGAACAGAAATGAGGACTTCCCATCCTAATTGGCTGCTACCTTAAATTTCATGATACATCTGTTGCCCTCTGTTGCAGAAATCAAATCAAAAGTCCCTTTTCTAGATTCCAGTGGAAGGTAGGCTAGCAGCCATTGTCTTCAATTTGGAAGCCAAGATGACAAACAGTAGGGTCTCGTTGGTTATTTTTGAGACAGTATATGAAGGAGTAAAAGGTTGACTCTTCTCCTTTGTTAATGATTCCTCTCATGGATTCTACTCCCAAAGATTTCATGAGAAGAAGGATGGTACAAAAAGTGGTAGAAGAGCTACAATCAAAAGGGGCAGTTTGCCAGATAGGCCCAGAGAGCTTCTTGTTCCTAAACAGGACAGGTTGGTGTCTCATAGAGACCTAGCATTTAAATTTGAGGCAATAGATTCTGTCTGCTTTTTTGCTAAGGGGGCTGGGTGGCCAAGTTGCTTGCCTTTACAGATCATTCACACATACCACCAGTCCATATGAGTTTGAGTCTCTGCTTGGCCAAGAAGGCTTGCCAGTAGTTTTCTGTGAGGCAGTAGTTATTGACATTTTTTTCTCCAAGTTCTTCCTACACCAAATCTACTGGCCAGGATATCTAGCCTATCATGTGCTGATGTTACGTGTCTAGGCTTGTACAAAAGTAACAAAGAAAAGAGTGAAGTCAACAAGCTTTGTAAATTCAACAAAATAATTTATTTCCCTAGAAAATAAGGTAAAAATATGAAAAAGGACTTACGGTTTGTGAATCTAATCCAAACATTAATCATAGAATTTAAAAATATAAGTCCTATCACTAAAAAGTTCTAATTGAATCAAAGTTCGAATCCCGATGAAGTTCCAAGATGGAAGGCGATGACGTCTTCTATAACCTGTTCTGTGTTGTTGTGTCAACAGTTCCTTGTTGAATCACTAAAAATAATATTCCGGCTTTAGAATTCCAAATAATTTTCAGTAAATGTCTTTGTCCAAGAATTATGATGAACACTAGATAAAGTCTCCAGAGAAAATAAATTATTTTAAATATAAACTCAATTCAGACTGGCAACAACAAAATAATACCTTTGAGCCTGAAGGTATGAATTACGACTGACTATAAAAAACTATGAAACATCACTTTATCTCCAACTACAACACAGAAGGGACCATGTGATAGGGTCACGTGATCACTGTCTTTCAAGAGTCATAGTAACATCATATGTCAATTATCACGTCCGCCATGGGCGAATTCGATTCTACTGAATGAATCTTACTATAAGATTCAATAATAAAAAAAATAAAAACAAATTGTTTACAACAAAGCTGAAACAGACTCCGAAATCTAGGTCACTTAAAGATACAATGTTTCTATGAACTGCGTATTTATCAGGTTTAACAGAACTGAACTGAATTTTCTGGAAAAATGTCAATTCCAGTGAATAAAGTTATCATTACAATATCATGTAATGAAATAAAATAAAAAAGAAATTTAAAACTAACACACAAGTAATTAAATTACATATACGTAACACTGAAAAATGGCATTAAATCCACAACAACAAACAGACTGCTTATTACTGTCATTAGGGAAATGGATGATATTTGTAGGTTTAAAGGATCCTTATCTTCAGGTTCCCATGAACAAGAAACCACATAAATACCAAAGGCAGCTCTTTTCGAAAAGAAGATGTACTGTTTCGAGTCTTCCTCTTTGATCTAGCCCCACAATCATGTCTTTACAAGATTGTTGCAAGAGCTGGAAGCAAGTTTGCATCGCAGAGGTATGAGAGTTAATTGCAGTCTAAATGATTGGCTTGCATTAGCTCAGTCCAGAGAATTATCCACAGAGAAAACTGAAAAACTTTTGGTGGAGGTGAACAATATGGGCTTTTCCCAAAAAGGGAGAAATCCAGTCTCACTTACTCATAAGGCTTTGTGCTTCTGGGGACCCAGTTTACTATGGTTCTTGGTCTTGATGGACCAAGCAGTAAGATGCATTCAAAGGTTGCTGTGGTATCAGAGAGATGCTTGTTTGGCACCAGATAGGCAATTATGTGTTTTTTGGGGACAGGAGGAGTCCGTATCATGTATTCTCCTACTAGAAATGGTCCAGAAAAGACCTCTTCAGGAGGCTTCCAGGGACTGTGAGTATCAAATGTCCTCACTTTGGGACCAGGAAACACCCCTAGGTGCCTGGTCTATCAAGTGATGAAGGATTGGACCTGGAAATATTTGGCCTCTTTAGGTCCCAATTCACCAGACCATCTCCTCCGCAAGATCATCTGAGATGTGAGCAAGTTGGGCTTGGAAGCACATCAAAAAGGATTTGAAGGCAGTAGGCTTTTGATCCTCTTGTGTTTCTAAGGTCCATATCAATGTAATGTAGCATTTATTCCCATTCCCATCTAGCTGTTGAAGTCCTTCACTGGTGTGTTTCCCACCTGATTGATCTCAAACTTTAGATTTATTTTTCTTCAGGGGCTCCGAGTGGCCGAGCAGTGAGAAGTGCTCACCGTTCTGGATCACTGCCATCGCACCTCTGTCTGCATCGGTTCAGGTCTCAGACTCGGCTAACATAGGTATTTGAGAAAGCTTTCCAGTAGCTTCTTGTGGGTCAGTGGTTCATCCCGTGGTTTTCCAGGGTTCTTCCGCCAGTTATACTGGCTGCCATGTATAGCCCATCTTGTGCTGAAAAATGGCGTTAAACCCAACAACAGCAACAACAACAACAACAACAACATTTTTCTGCATGATAATTAATGTTTACTATGTATGTTAGAGACTGCTGAAAGAGCTGAGTTGATTGTTTACTCTCTGGTTTTGGTTTTTCAGTGTTAAAGTTTTGTTCCTGTGTCGTTTTGAGTGGCTCCACAGGAATGTTTTGTATGCATCCTGGAGAGATGTTTCGAATGATGAGAAAAGGAATTTTGCATTCGAGACTGAAGAGATATGAAGGACTGAAGAGTTAAACAAATGCGTACAAAAACCTCACATATCTTTTTGACCCAAGTCTTACCGGAACCGCTACGGTGGCCTTGTGGTTAGAGCATCCACCTCGGATGCGGGAGGTCACGGGTTCAAACCCCGGCCAAGTCATACCAAAGACATTAAAAAATGGTACTAACAGCTGCCTCGCTTGATGCTGAGCATTAGGAGGTTAGTGTTAGGACTGGTTGGCCTGGTGTCAGGATAATGTGACTGGGTGGGACATCATGCTACATGTCTGCGGCATCATGCCCCAGTGCTAGACATCACTATAAACTGTCACACTGCAGACATCGTAGCGATATGACTGAAAAATTGTTAAAGCTACGTTAAAAATCTAAATCACACACACACACACACAAGTCTTACCAGTATGATGATGAAAAGTTTATAAAAGTCTTCAGTTAGATTAGATGTCCTTTCAGTGGAATTCTCACATCCGTATGTTGAGATGAACAAATATTTGTAAGTGTGTAGTATTTTGTATTGAATTTAACCAATTTTGTTTGTATTTGTATATTTGTTAGAAATTCTTACACTTAAAATAATACATGCCCCTTCCTTCTCCCCTCTTTTCCATTAAAAGGGTTATGTTTTTCTTTTGGAATGAGGAAGCTCACATGTGCTAAGGGTTGTGATGTTGACAAGGATGGGTAGAGTGTGGTTGTGAAGGGTTGAGTTACTAAAGACATTTCCTGTGTGGTGAAATATGAGGCAGTGAGGTAATAGCATTTAGTTGTAAGTGCAAATATTTCTAATAAATATATAAATTACTGTAACAGTCGTCAATTTTCTTTCATATAATTAGTATATTAGTTTGTTTTTATGCCCCCAGTGCTTGCAGTCAGGACACTTGATTTTATCATTACTGCCTGTCTATCCGAAAAAGTTTGTTAGCATATCTGAGTGAAAATTACTAAACACAGACAAATGAAATTGTGCTGGCATTTGTATATTCATATGTGTATGACATATTTAGATTTTCAGGCCATGCCAGGAAATTCAATTTTGAAGATATTTTTAAACTTAGACCTTTTAGAAAAAAAAGTCTTGTTACGATAATAAAAGAAAATCTGCTAGAAGTAGATTTGGTTGGCCTTTTTTTATATATGTTTAGAATTTCAGAGTATTGCAGAAGTTTTTGATTTTTGGACTTTTTTTTATTGACAGAAGCATAATAAGCAAAACCTGGATGTGCACAGATTAGGTATAATGGTCTTCCTGGTACTCATATGTTGATAACCTGATTACCGTATATACCAACCTGTAAGTTACATCCAACTGCAGACTGAAAAGACCCCAAATGGTTTAACCAATCTGGGTCTATTCAGTTTGTTAGGAGTAATTAGTAGAACATAGACCCTGATCTGCCAGCACATTATACATGTATGATTGCAGATCAGGGGCATTGTTGTTTGCAGTCGGATTCAGCTTGTTAACCAATTACACGGGAGAGTTTTAGTCTATTGCAGTAATTTTGCAGTTTTTTGTGATTCATATTTTGAAAATTGTGATGAAAGAGGCATGATTTGGGTAAAATCCATTTGAGATAAATAACTGAAATTTGGAGACATGGTTTCATATACATATAGATGACCAGAATCAGTTTATATTATAGCAACTGAGCAAATCTTAAAATTTTTTTGCTTTTTTTGGATACAGACATTTTGTTCTGCATTCATACATGTTTTACAGATACAGATGTGATTGAAGGGTTTCAGAAAACTTGTTTTTGCTGTAGGTTCCTGGAGGCACTTCAGGCAGCATGTGTACCAGTCCTGCTCAGTAATGGTTGGGAACTTCCTTTCTCCGAGGTGATTGACTGGAACAAAGCAGCAATATGGGGAGATGAAAGACTTCTTTTCCAGGTGAGTCATTCCAGCCTCGCCAGCTACTTTCACAATGGGTGAAAAACATCTAATGTACACTTACTATTTGAGTTTTTTAATTCATCTGGCTGAATTTGAATGTTCACAATTGGTGCTTTTTGCTTCTTGTAAAACATTTGATGAGCTAATTGGGATCAAACTTAGCAGGCAGTGCCAGAATTGTGCTTTATATTTAGCTGACTCTTCTAGCATTACTGTGGCTTCCACAGCAACCAGAATAGAAAACCTTCTTAATCTCCTTCTCCAGCTTGGCTCAGCATCTTTGGAATATCAGGAATATTTCTCAGAGTATGCTACATCAAAGTTGTGTTCAGAGTGGCCTCTTCAGCTATTAGGTGAAAAATTGATTCTTTACTTTTCTTGAAGGATGAACAAGTTTTGATCAAACATGGTGGATTGTTTCTTAGTGCCAAGGGTTGTTCCCCTAGTAACCTCTTGGCTTTCATAGCAACCATGTGGAAAACCTATTTTCAGATTGTTCTGAGATGTTCTGCTAGAGAATTTGGGGCACTGCTGAAAGAGGGGAAGGCATTGGACAGAGTTTGTTTGCTGTCATGGTTTAGAGAAAATTGACATACACTTACCTGTGCTTCACTAACTTGTATTGACATCTACATGTATTTTTGAAACTTATTATGAAACCTTACTCTTTGAGTTTTTTCCTGAAGCTTCCTGAAGCAGACAGCTGATTCAGATGGCTGATCCTGTATGCATAGAAAATTTACTTTAAACAGCATGAAGTACACTTAACTTGACCCTGTCTTTCAAATACGAAAACAAAGTTTTAGTGTAGATACTTACTGACAGCTTTAAAAGTCACAAGCACCTTTTTTATTTCACTTGGACTGACAGGCAAGTGAGCTTATGTTGTCTATCTCCTGTTTATCAGCATTTGCTTGTTACAAATGTGGATGCCATGTTTTGATAACAATTTGATCAAACTTGGAATATAGACATATCATTAATATCGTCAATGAAGTTGAATATGAGTGAGATCAGTGCATATGAGTTGGGGGGGTGGAGTGGGGGGTTCAGATATAATGCTGAGCTTGTTACCACTCTAGAGGCTGCTTTTCTGACTCCATTTTTGATTCAATTTGGAATATAGGCTTGTATGTTAAGATCTTGCAAGAGTTCTATAATGAGCAAGGTCCATAGATATTCATGGGGCAGTCGTTTATCTGGTTGGCTGAAGTAGAGGCTGGGCATGGAATCTGATGCTGCCATTGATAACCATTCTGAATCATTGTTGAAATAGGAATGATGACACACATTCACTGACTTGTCATCAATGGCAGCATCAGAACTTAAGCTCAGCCTCCAAAGATGAAGCTATGGCAGTGGTTCTTAACTTTGTAGGCAGCGGCAATCCAGATTAGGTTTGTGGTATTAGCCTCACCACCCATCAAATGCTAAAAAACCACTTGGGTAGGAAATTTCAGATTTATTAAGGTTGATCTCTGTGATCCACTCAAAACAGCAATGCACTCCAGTTTTGGGTCGTGACCCATGGGTTAATATCCACTGGGCTATGGTATACAAAGTTCAGCTGTCAGTGAAATATGGTCTGCACAAAAATGAGTCCCATCACTGGATTGCTGGAACCAGATGAAATGCATCCACATGATCAGAATGCAGCTGAACAGTTAACAGTATTGTTTTGGCCTTAGCATGTTGTCTTTTTCTGTATTCTGTCTTCAGTTGCTTCATTTGAGACAAGCCTCTCACACATGGCACCACTGACTGGTAGAGACAGGATTAGATTTATCAAACCCCACAGAAATGAGTACTGAAAGTTACTGAAGTTTTCACATGAAAATAACCTGGGGTGATAACTGCAAATGCTGGGCTAATGAAGTCAATTTGATTTTTTTTTCACTTGTAATTGGCTCCATCCTGTATATAAAAGTCAGTTTGTAATCATACACAATGAACTATCTTAATAGTTATATTTGAACAGTCGTTCTAATTCTAGACAGATGGTGCTGCCTGATATAGGATGTGGAGGCATCCCCTCCCATGTGCTGGGGTAGCCTAGTCACCCCCAGTCCCGGACCAGTTTCGTTATCTTTGTATCTCATCAGAGGGAATTGGTCTTGTTGATTCATTTTTTCAACTGTTTTGTCAGTGACAAGCTTTATACCCCTAGCCGACAATGCCACTGCATTTTTTGGTCACGTGAGGATCATTTATATCATCATGACCTGTTGTTGCAGCCAGTGTACTTATTTTTGGACTGCAGTGATACAGCCAGGTTTTGAATAACATAATTATCATGCAGCGGGGATTTGGCTTAAGTATTGGTAAAAAACATAAGAACCAAAAATATGTTTCTCTGTAAAAATAGGGGTACAAAAAGAATTCGTTAGAAAATTCTTTTGAAATATATATTTTATAATTACAAGTCCTGTGTATTCTGTGTTGTGTAAATGAACACAGTTAATGCTTGTATTGCTAGATATACAACAACCATGGCATTATACTGTGTATAGTTATTTTTGTGTCTGCCAGAGTGTTGTATTGGTTATTTAATACCAGTCCTGGTAGGGATATAAGATTTTTAACCAGATTAATAAATAGACGAATTGTAGCATCGTTGAATGGATCCCTGAATGTTATATCTGTTTCATGAATCTGTTTGGGGAGGCACAGGCTGAATCGAATAAAATATTCTCAACTGGCATTAAGTTACCATATATTGAGGAACTCGTTAAGTCCTCAAAAGATTATTCTTTATATGAGATGATATCCATCTTTTTTGGAATATTAGACACAGTTGTGTATAGTTGGATTGGATCACATATTGTATCTGTCTCCATAAAAACTCCATTTTCAGGTCCAGTTGAAGAGCCGTAAATTGAACTGAGGTGTTTCTTGCATGTTTCCTGAGATCTTTCTTTCTTTTGATGATTTTATTACAATGATGGCAGGACACTCATAAACTGGTATGTGTAATAAGAATGGGTTGCTCCAGGGATTGGTGATGTTTCAATACTGCTGTACACAAGACACATCAATGATTCTTTGTGTAACGGTCATGATGCAAAAGGAGCACTCATGGTTTATGATGTAATCATTCAAATGTGAGGGCAGTATTAATGGGAGGTAAGTGTCTAGCAGAAAACATTGGGGCCTGAAACACTAAGTTCTTATGGGAGGAAACAGTAATTAAGTTTAAAGTGCTAGAACTTCCATACAATCAAGTTCTCTATCTTTATGATTCATGTTGCTACATAAGAGCTCTGGGTCAGATAGGTTGATTTCTATTATCTGATATTGACCTAGTTTATATTGTGGTCAGATTGGTGTTTTGACACTTGGTATCATTTTTATTATGGATATCCCTGAGGTGTTCTTTTATTCTCACTTGGAAATCCTTTTAGTCTCACCTATATATTTGCCACAGAGATGGCAGGTGAGTAAGTACTTACAGATGGTTTTCCATACCTTGCCCATGAAACATGAGAGCAAATATTTCTTGACTTCATTAGCCCAACATTTGCAGTTATCACCCCAGGCTATTTTCATATTATAACTTCAGTAACTTCCATTAGTCATTTTTGGGGAGCCCACATTTGTTGGAAGCAAGACACCATTCACCATTCACTTTTCTGGCATCATCTTCATTAACAGTTTAAAGTTTTGTTGAAGTTTTTCATTTTCATGTATTTCATTTTAACCCTGTAATAGAATCTTGTCACACTTGGCATGAAACATTATGAAGCTAAGACAATTCATTCTACAACATGCTCTCTTGCACTATTATCTTTGGTCCAGGCCAGTTACAGTAATTGTGGAATGTTTTAGTTGAACATTTGTTTGCATGTATTTTCTGAACCCATGATAGCTTCTCCTGATGTATACTTGGCATGGATCATTTTAAAGCTAAATCAAATTATTCTATGACACATTTGCTTGTTCCATTACTACCAATTCAAGGTCACAATTATAGAAAATGTGCATTTAAGTATTGGTTAAAATTGCTGTAATTTGCATTTATTTCCTAATCCTCTTGATGGATTTTCTTTACAGCTAGGAGGATTCATTATGAAAGTTGCTGTATTGACCCTAGGGTCAAGGTCACCGCTAAAATTTATGTTCAGGTTTTGTTAAAGTTTTCTAATTTGCCGATATTTATTAAAGTCTATGGTGAAATTTGTTCATACTTTAGGATGAATCATCATCAAGGTAAACAATTTTTTCTGTGATGTGCTCCCTTAAACTTTTGATGTTGGAGTCAAGGTCAAATGTTTAAAGACTTTTACAGTATTTTAATAGATATATCAAAATGAACAAGCAAACAATATTCAAAATTCCCTACAAACCTTCTTCCAATGTATTCCTTAGTGTACATCAGTAATGTCCGGCACCAGTGTTCAGAAAAGCTGTTGATGCCTGAATGTCATTCTGATAACATTATGTTTGATGCCTGAATGTCATTCTGATAACATTATGTTTGATGCCTGAATGTCATTCTGATAACATTGTTTGATGCCTGAATGTCATTCTGATAACATTATGTTTGATGCCTGAATGTCATTCTGATAACATTATGTTTGATGCCTGAATGTCATTCTGATAACATTATGTCAGGACCTCAGTTCAGAAGCATGTGAGGTATCAGTGTACCAGGATTGTTTAGGATCCAAAAGTTATGTCATGGTATTGTTTAGGATCCAAAAGTTATGTCACGGTATTGTTTAGGATCCAAAAGTTATGTCACGGTATTGTTTAGGATCCAAAACTTGCACTGTTGTTTAGGATCCCAAGATTTGCCACTGTATTGTTTAGGATCAAAAGGTATGTCACTGTATTGTTTAGAATAAAAAAAGCTGTGTCACTGTATTTAGGATCAAAAGGTATGTCACTGTATTGTTTAGGATAAATAAAGCTGTGTCACTGTATTTAGGATCAAAAGGTATTTTGTCACTATTGTTTAGGATCAAAAAGCTATATCACTGTATTGTTTAGGATCAAAAAGCTATATCACTGTATTGTTTAGGATCAAAAAGCTATGTCACTGTATTGTTTAGGATCAAAAAGCTTTGTCTCTTTTGTTTAGGATCAAAAATCTATGTCACTGTATTGTTTAGGATCAGAAGGTATTTTGTCACTATTGTTTAGGATCAAAAAGTATTTTGTCACTATCATTTAGGATCAAAAGGTATTTTGTCACTATCGTTTAGGATCAAAGAGCTTTGTCTCTGTATTGTTTAGGATCAAAAGGTATTTTGTCACTGTATCATTTAGGATCAATAAAGCTTTGTTTATGTATCGTTTAGGATCAAAAATTTATGTCATTGTATTGTTTAGGATCAGAAGGTTTTTTGTCACTGTATTGTTTAGGATTAAAAGGTATTTTGTCACTATTGTTTAGGATCAAAAGGTAATTTGTCACTATCATTTAGGATCAAAAAGCTTTGTCTCTATTGTTTAGGATAAAAAAATCTGTCTCTAGATAATTTTGTCTATTGAAAGAGTATGTAAGAATGCTAAATGTAACAATATAACTGACACCAATTTACTATATAATATACTTAATTTATGATGAAATTTGAATTTGTATTGATATATCCTTGCTTAGACATATCTCTGATTTTATAAGCGCTGTACTCAAAATGCACAAATACAAGTCATAAGTCAAATACATATACTGTATTATATAAATCAATGAATACAGTACTCATGAATTCATTCCATTTGGTTATAGTGTATATAATTTTAATGGTAGTTTGAAATAAAAAAATATTAATGGTAAAATATACAACATGCAGTGAAAGTGATTAACTAGACATTACCATCTAGTATTAAAAACATCTTTCAGTGTTAAAGTTTTTGTACTTTTCTTTTGTGCATTTTCTAGCTACATATAATTGAGGCTCAATGAAAAGGGGATTTTGTGTTTGTTATTTCTAAGTTTTGCAAGAGACACCTTAGTGTTGAATTGACTTTTTCTTCAGGGTTCCCACACCACTGGGAAATTGGGAAAAAGTCAGGAGAAATGATAATTTTTTTCTGACCGTAAAAGCCTTTGAATTTTGCAAATATTGAAGAAAGTCGGGGAAAAACCCGGGAATTTTCCACCACCACTTGATGCCCAAAACAATCACGTAATTTAGTCATAACTAAACTGATCATGAGTTAAATTTATCGAGTTCTAACCAGAATATTTGGAGGGTGCAGTATGGATCATTTGGGTGCTTGCAATAAACATATATGCTGAGCCAATCCAAATGCTCAGTGGATTAGATTCATCTAGTAGACTTTTATTTTCAAAGTCAGCTCGATAATCGTATCTTTCCTTATCCTTACAGGGAAGGTATGAAAACCAGTCTAGCATCACAGTAGGTTAAATTGGTGGTGGCAAAGCATAACCGCTTACCAGATGGCCTAGCAAACTATAAATGTTGTTAGATCAAGTGATACAATCATGAAATCGATATGAAAATTACTTAATTTCTCAGAAATTGTGAGTATTAAAATCATTATGTCTTTAGTCTGCTGAAAGACAAGATAAAACTATGGCGTTGTTGAAATGTGACCTGGTACTCGCATTTTGCATTGCTAGTCGCATGAGTACACAAATCTAACAACTCACATTTTCAAATGTTGTAAAGAAAAATTAAAAAAAAAAATATTAAATGAAAGTTGTATATTGGTAGTAATAAAACTACAAAAATGAAAGAACACAAAAGTTTCCATATTTATATATTCCAAGAACAACTTCTGGAGTTTTGTTGTATCACGTGACTACCATGTTGACATGTGCTCTCTGCTTGATAAATCAGACTAGCCAGTTTACTGGTTTTTACAAAAAGTATCTGACTTTTCATTTAATATAATTGAATTTCTGTACAACAACATTAAAATGGAGTTTGTTGTTGATATCACATGACTATTGGATTTCCGATGTCGTCGTTTGAGATTTGTGAAGTTATGTTACTACTGTAGTAATGCAAATGGTGAGTACTGGGTCAGGTTTCTTCTATGCCGTAGTTTCGTTTAGTCTGTCAGCAGATTAAAGACATAACGATTATAATACTTGCCATTTCTGAGAAAATAAATTATTTTCCTATCGATTTCATGCAGGTATAAGTTGATATAACATAAGTTTAAATTTTCTAGGCCTGCTGTGTGCAACTACCATATGTTGCTATCGCACGGTGGCGGCAAATTCCAAATTTTTTATATGCAATTGCATTGACCCCACATGCCAACCTAAATGTCCAAATATAAAAAATGGGGTGGGAATATTCGGAGAAAACCCGGATTAGAAAACAGACTGCTATTCGTTTTTAAGCCAAATTTGTAGTTCAAATTGTTGAATCTCAGAGCTGAAATGAGAAATTATCATCCCTTGTATTATATATTAAAAAATGATACAAGCCCCTGTATCAATACAGGTTTGGGGACTGGTTTAATGAATTACAAGAAGACCAGTTGATTTTACAGAAAATTCAGTCCTTGTTTATACAACAGTATATAATTGTGAAGGTCTTTTGTTAAAATTTAAATCAACCCTTTTGAAAATGTTTTTTAAATGATTGATTTTTAACCAACTCGTCTTAAGGAGATTAGGTTGTTTGAAAAATTTTGTTTGGGATTTTGTTGGCACAGATAAATTCAGGGTTAAACTTGTTTCATTACAGGTCAAGATTCTAATTATTTGCATTTATTGTTTTTCTTAATACTGTAATAGGAAATGTTACTTTCTATAAGATGCATATATATATTGCTAAAGAATTATTTAGAATTAAAGATTTGAAAGGAAACAAAACTAATTTATGTTCGTTATGTTGTTCCTACTTAGCAACATAATGCAGGTCAGCAAAATAAAGTTAGAATTTTTATTCTGTACATTGAAATGACTTTACATGCCAATTTATAGGAATATAATCAAACTAGTTTTGTTTGATACATTTTGTGGTTTTGTACATAATCATCTTTTCTGACTTGGATGTTTTGGAGAATCTTGAAAGAGAAACATCTTTTGATTTAGAAAGTGCATGTTTTATAATCTAGAATGTTCTTTAATTCCATTCAGTAATGGTCATATGTGAACCTTGAAAAAATTATTTTCATCCAGGAAAAATCCTGGAAATGACCTGGAAATTTATCTTTAGAAAAGCGTGGGAACCATGTTTATTTTGGTGTATGGACAGACATACATACATACAAATGCTAAAGTGATCACTGTTGACCTTCAGCTAAGTCACCAAGTTACTCTTGACAGTAATGACCTTTTGATATTTGTGATTAACATATTTGCCAGATGGTTATTGATTCATTGTAGTATGGTCTCAGTGAAGCATTGTTATGTCATTGAGAATTGGAGCATACAGTTATGATACACAGATATTTCAATTAACAACATTGGGTCAACTGATTTACAGGACATGGACACTCTATGCTACCCAGTTTTATGTGGTGTCATAGGCATTAAATGGGGGAGGGGGCAATGGAACCCTGTTGAACTATTACAGTAAAACGCTAACTTTCTGATTGATAGTAGTGTGACTGAAGTGGTTAATAGAGCAGTTACTTGATTTAACTTTGACATTAGATCTGCATCAGTCCAGACTGACCTTTTTAAAATGGTCTGTATGTAGTTTGGTGTTTGTTGATGGGGACTGACCTTTTTAAAATGGCCTATATGTAGCTTGGTGTTTGTTGATCTGGACTGACCTTTTTAAAATGGCCTATATGTAGCTTGGTGTTTGTTGATCCGGACTGACCTTTTTAAAATGGCCAATATGTAGCTTGGTGTTTGTTGATCTGGACTGACCTTTTTAAAATGGCCTATATGTAGCTTGGTGTTTGTTGATGGGGACTGACCTTTTTAAAATGGCCTATATGTAGCTTGGTGTTTGTTGATGGGGACTGACCTTTTTAAAATGGCCTATATGTAGCTTGGTGTTTGTTGATGGGGACTGACCTTTTTAAAATGGCCTATATGTAGCTTGGTGTTTGTTGATCTGGACTGACCTTTTTAAAATGGCCTATATGTAGCTTGGTGTTTGTTGATCTGGACTGACCTTTTTAAAATGGCCTATATGTAGCTTGGTGTTTGTTGATGGGGACTGACCTTTTTAAAATGACCTATATGTAGCTTGGTGTTTGTTGATTGGGAATGACATTTTTAAAATGGCCTATATGTAGCTTGGTGTTTGTTGATCCGGACTGACCTTTTTAAAATGGCCTATATGTAGCTTGGTGTTTGTTGGAATAAAGTAATTGTATTGAATTCTAAAAATGCCTTTATAAAATTCATAGTTTAATGGAGAAAGAGATGTTTAAATTAGGGAAAATTAGTTAATCGCTGAAAACGACTGTACACATTATTACAAACCAAAATGGGGTAAATAATCAGATGAAGTGTTTAAAGAGAAGGGTTTTTATGTATCTTTGTATACATTGTCAAATGAAGAATGATTAAACCATTGTTGAATTATGTTTCTGTAATTGTACAGAGTTTTGCTTCGTGAGAATATTTAGCTCTTTTCTTCATATGACTGAGCTTTCCTTGGTACAGAAGATTCTCTTTTGTTTTTGTCTTATTTTGAAAGAACTTTTTGATGCAAAATAAAATAGGTATTTTAAATTGTCATGTAGATGACTATGTAAATATTTTAGCAAATTAAACTGTCAGAAAAAATCCTTTTATAAAACATATTAAAAAAGATTTACAGAAAGCTTGTATAAGCTATATTTTTAGTCCTGATTTTATTGTAAGATGTCTCTTGTTGGATTCGGATTTGTTTTGGGTGGGGGTGAACATTACATGCATATGTTTCTACATGGTTTTTTGTTTTAAAAAGCTCCTGGCATAGTTACCATCATCATAGGCATATTTTGTACAATGGATAATGACTGTTAAAAGTTAGGTCTGTCCAGGAAATGAGCCCATGATATGAAACTAATCATATTGAGATTCAACAAATTATTCTTTTCCAGATGATTTTAATTTCAGGAAAGATGAATTCAGTAATTCTAACTAATAACATGTCATTGAATTTACTGTAATAGAGTACTGTTGGACTAATAATCATCATCTGGTAATAAACAGACTCCAGCAGATAAATAGAATCTGCAGAAAAAATTACAGTTTTATTATTTTTGATATCCTGGCTGGTTCCTTTCATCCCATGTGAATACTATTATTCTGACTTCATCAGAGATGCAGCATGCAGTCCAGAGCAAATTACCCTTACTGTGACCACCATGAATCATCATGTAGGAACATTTCTTATACCACCAGCTAGATGCAACCGATTTGCTATGCTGTGCATCATATAGTCCACCAGTACAGCTACAGGGATTTTCTTGGGGCTTTCTCGGGTCCAGATTCCAGCCCCATTTGCATTCCCAAATTTGTATATATGTACAGTATTTTTAATCTTATAACACTGAAAGAAAAGATGTGTGTATGAGATTCAGATCACAAATAAAATATGATTTTCATCCCCTTCATGCAGCTTTAAAGGAATGATGAGAATGATGTACTACGGCTGGACAAAATTTGTATTCATCACAGTTATTTTATGGAAAATGTTGCAATGGTTGAATGTATCTCATCTCTCACTGACTGTTTGTGATGACTCATCCCACTTTACTGACTGCTTACGGTCTTACAAGTAGTTCACTAATACAAATTCAGCCTTTTTTTTTTTGTTCAGCAAGTTCTGCTCATTCACATGCAGATTTTCCAGTTTCAAGGGCCGTGTGCTTCACTTGTGAAATGGCATGAAAATTCCTGAAAAACAAAATGAATCGGCTTGCATCTATGATGGTGTTTTTTTTTGTGATTCATGATTGGTGTTGGTCACACAACAGTATGACCAGACTTTTATCCTTGACCAACATAAGGACTTTTGAGGAGTTTGGTATCTCCTTTTGTCGGTCAAATTGGAGTCATGCTTTCAGCAGTTATTCAGTTAATGTAATTCCAATTAGGTACTTAAAGAGGAATCTATCACAGCAATATGAAATTTAACTGGTTGGTTGAAAATTTAATTTTAAAAAAATCAAGATTTTTACACTCATGCTATGATTCTCCCATGGTAAGCAAATTCTAGATAACACACATCTCCACTTGTACAGTTCTAATTCACTTGTACCTTGATTTTCCCATGGTAAGTCCATGTATGATTACAAGAACATCCCCACCTTAAAGTATATTATGCTTGTACCATGATTCTCCCATGACAGTAGTTAATTACAAGTGCATTGCCACCTGTACTGTATGTAGTACATGCACTATTAAATTCACACCGTGATTTTCACATGATAAATTCCATTGTTGATAACAAGTATATCCTCACTTGTGAAATACTATTACATTCATATCATGATTTTCCCATGATAGTCCATAATGATTATGAACATATCCTCACTTGTGAAATACTATTACATTCATACCATGATTTTCCCATGATAAAGTCCAATGTTGATTATGTACATATCCCCACTTGTGAAATACTTGGACTGGTTTGCCTGGTGTTGGGATACATGTAATGTGACTGGTGGGACCTGATGCTATATGTCTGCTGCATGATGCCCCAATTCTAGACATCACTATAAACTGCCACACTGCAGACATTGTAGTGATATGACTGAAAAATTGTTAAAGCTACGTTAAAAATCCAAATTACACAAATACCCACCCACCCACTTTGGTTATGAAATCCCCCTTCCCCCCAGTATTTGGTCTTTGTCAAAGTCCAAAACTTATAAGCAGATCTTCTCATTTTCAGTGTAAATTCACTGAAATCAGAGTATCCTGTCATGGTCATATATACATATATGGTTCAAAAGATGAAGACAGTGTTGGAGTTGCCATTGCAACACCAGATATCAGCGCCCCAAGGCAATACCCCATATCAATGCCCCAAGGCAATACCCCATATCAATGCCCCAAGGCAGTACCCGATAGCAATGCCCCATAGCAGTGCCCTAAGGTACCACTTCAGTTGTTTATTGTATGAAGCCACCATTTTAGCGGAAAAAATTACAGCCATACTATAACCTTACAAAACTTTACATTTGACAACCCTTTAATATCCCTAATCTGAAGATACATGATTTGTTCACACAATTTTGAAACTGTATTCAGGACTGTATGCTGTAGAGTCTTGCTGGTATTAAGGATTTTGAAAGGTGACATGTGTAGCAGCACAAGTTACCTATTTTCCAGATGGAAGATTCCATATGCTGACTTCAGATATTTTATAAATCAGCATGTACTATATGCTTGGTATTAAGGATTTTGAAAGGTGACATGTGTAGCAGCACAAGTCACCTATTTTCCAAATGGAAGATTCCATATGCTGACTTCAGATATTTTATAAATCAGCATGTACTATATGCTTAGTGAAATATATGCAATGAAAACTCCACAGGCAAGCTTCAGGACATAAAAAGAATCATCATTGGAGAGTGGCATCTCACAACAAACTGTAGAGATGAGGTGGTGTTGTACAGATCTCGTATTGAACACACATACCTGACTCGTCCGTGCTGACTGAAGGGTGAACCTCGATTATAGTGCAGTTCTCTGCCAGTGTCCATTTGGAGTGAAACACATTCTTGTTGAGTGTGTTCACACTCATCCTGTGAGTCAGAAGTTTTTTTTATTTGAAATTAAACAAAAAGCCTTTATGATGATGTACAACTTGAAAAAATTTTTAAACTGTTAGAAGGATTGCAGTTTATACATGTATAGCAAATTTTGACTCAGTATTTTACAGACATTATATTTTTTAATCTTCTTGATTATATTTGTTTCCATTTTATAGAAATTTTGCAACAGTACCATTTTTCTTATAGCTTGATGTATGTCATGCTTTTATTTATTTGAAATGTTTTATCTTATAAAGTTTTTCAGCAATTCTTCATATGTGTATTTTTAGATCTTAAACATTAATTGGCATAGTATAGTCAGTATTGTGGTGTTGTGCCATTAAAATGTAATGTTCCAGGTTTAATTAACTGGTTTTAGTCATGGCAGTAATTATTGCTGGTTAAAAGCTGGTTGCTGTGGTACTGATGTAAGTAGAGTGATGGCAGTAATAGTGGCTGGTCAGATAAGTTGGTTGCTAGGGTACTGATGTTAGGAGAATCTTGGCAATAATAGTAGCCGGTCAGATAAGTTGTTTGCTAGGGTATTGATGTTAGGAGAGTCTTGGCAGTAATTACTGCTGGTCTTAAAAGATGGTTGCTATGGTAGTAATATAAGGAGAGTCAGACAGTTGTAACTTAGTGTACGGAGGCAACACTCTGCAAGATGCTGGAATCTCATGCTTATTCAGTGATATGAAATCCCAACATTCTCTCTGTTACAGGAATACATTGAAGATTATTCTGAATCTTTTATATGGCCACCATATGTGGAGTGTATTATATTATGATGTCCAGCTATTGGTCTGCTCATCAATCTGTCTGTTATCAGTTTGGTTCTGCACAATAACTTAGTTGTCCACATCAGCAGTTACCAAACTTTGTGGATGGCTGGCACATGGGCTGAGGAAGAACCCTTTCAATTTCAGGCTCAAAAGCCCAGTTGTCAAGATGATTGTGACAGAAAGAAGGAAAATGGTTTCCACACAGTAACTCATTCTACAATATCTATAGTTACTTAACTTTGTTGATAGCTTGCACTATTGGTAATGAAGAACCCTATCAATTCCAAGGTCAAAAGATCAAACATAAAAGTCACTGTCTTAAAGAAGATAAATGGATATTTCTTGTTTCAGTCTAAATCCCTAATTGACAAAGAAATCCACTCACCCACATTGAAACCTGAGAATTTGCTCTAGCGGTATTGTTTTAAAAAAACCAAAAACATTATCATGGTATGGTTGTCAGGGTAGAGGACTGCTGTATGTTTCCTGTCCTTGTTAATAGTAATATAACACTTGCAGCAGCATATTTACCAGTTGAGATATGCATTAAATTTCTAATGTGACATGGACTGCCACATGTTACTAGCACCAAAGGCCTGGAGTATGGGTGTGTGTACATTGTGACTACATGATAAATTCATTAATTGCTGTACCATTTGAACCTAATCCATATAATAGTGTCAGGTAGGAGGCAGCCTCCACCAAGCCCTAGGCTATAAGTAACAACTATAGTCATTATCTATAGTTTACATGTATATATGAGCTTTATTTTAAGCTGTTAATAAATGCTTTTAGTTTCAAATGAAAGAAATGAGTTTGCTCCAGCCATTGTATTTCTAACATAATACTGTTTGCAATTTTTGCCAGTTCTGAACTTGAAAATTAGTGTGGACAAAAATTGTTAACATGTTGGTGTAGCAATTAACATTCTTGATATTAAAAAATGACCAAACCCAAAAATACAATGTATACACAAGTTAGAATTTAAAACTAATCATTTGTTGGAATTACTCCAGTGTTTACTGTTGATATTAATGAATTGATGCAGTGTTTACTTGTGATATGTATGAGTTGATGCAGTGTTACTTATGTATGAGTTGATGCAGTGTTTACTTGGGATGCATATGAATTATTGCAGTGTTTACTTGGGATACATATGAATTCCTGCAAAGTTTACTTTTGATATGTATGAATTCCTGCAATGTTTACTTTTGATATGTATGAATTACTGCAGTGTTTACATGGGATACATATGAATACTGCAGTGTTTACTTGGGATACATATGAATTACTGCAGTGTTTACTTTTGATATAAATGAATTACTGCAGTGTTTACTTTTGATATAAATGAATACTGCAGTGTTTACTTGGGATACATATGAATTACTGCAATGTTTACTTGGGATACATATGAATTACTGCAGTATTTACTTGGGATACATATGAATACTGCAGTGTTTACTTGGGATACATATGAATACTGCAGTGTTTACCAGGGATACATATGAATTACTGCAGTGTTTACTTTTGATATGTATGAATTATTGCAGTGTTTACTTTTGATATGTATGAATTACTGCAGTGGTTACTTTTGATATGTATGAATTACTGCAGTGTTTAATTTTGATATGTATGAATTACTGCAGTGTTTATATGGGATACATGAATTACAGCAGTGTTTACTTTTCATGTGTATGAATTACTGCAGTATTTACATGGAATACATATAATTACAGCAGTGTTTACTTTTCATGTATATGAATTACTGCAATGTTTACATGGGATATATATGAATTACTGCAGTGTTTACTTTTCATGTGTATGAATTACTGCAGTGTTTACATGGGATACAAACAAATTACTGCAATGTTTACTTGGGATACATATGAATTACTGCAGTGTTTACTTGTGAGATGTATGAATTATGGCAGTGTTTACTTGGGATTTGTATGAATTATGATATTGTTTACTTGAGATATATTATTCTGCTTAATTTGATACTTCTTTTTGTTTAGGTTATATGATGGCTATTCCATAGGTGAACAATTTTTTTGTTGTTTAATCTCCAAACAAAGTGCAGTACTGGTAATTGTTTCAGTTTACTAAAGAGAAGTGAAACTACAGCAGTTGGAAAATAAAGCTTGTGCCAGTAATTACATCTGGTGGTGAAATTCCTTATGGAACAGCATTGTCATCCAGTATAGCCACATGGCCATGTTGAAAATCATGTTATTGCTATTCCTCATTAATGAAAAGTCATATCAACTTGGAGTATTTACTAAAAGACTTTTTATGATGTCTGTTTGTTCCTAATGTATCAGCATGGGGATTTCACTAAAAGACTTCTCATGATGTCAAGTTGGGCCTAAATGAAAATGGTGCCAATCTGAAATCCAGTATGCTCTTCATGAGAAACACACACAAAATGTCAAAAGGAAATCAAAGTAATTTTGTTAACATTAGATTTTGGGGGATATAAGGGCAAAAATTACTGTAAACCTGCTATCCCACACAAAAGTTGCTTCAAGTAATTTGATCAAATTTGACAGCATCTTCTAGTCTTTCACATTTATACAAATGATGTTCATCTTCCATCAGATATGGCATGTATTACTAAAAGTATAAAAATGTTTCCACAACTTTATCTCAGTGGAAAGCTTAACAGAATTTGCCCAACTTTGACAAAAAGCATTCTGGCATAGTGGCCTTTCAACCTGGACAAATGATGGTCATGTGCTGCTGTCAAATATGGATAAAGATATAAACCTAGAGCAAACTTCAAACATTTGTTTTGACAACATATGAGGGTAAAAGGTTCTGAATATTGGTCTGCTGCACATTGAAGTTCTTTTTTTGGGCCCCAGATGGCAGATCACTGCCATCTTACCTCTGTCTCTTTGGGTTCAAGTCTCAGGCTCAGCCTATGTGGGTATGTGAGAAAGCTTGCCAGTAACTTCCCATGAGTTGGTGGTTCTTCCTGGGGTTTTCCAGGTTCTTTTTCCACCAGTTATACTGATTACCATGTTTACCCTATCATGTATTGAAAAATGGCATGAAGCCCACAGCAACAGCAACAGCAGGTGCTATCCCCTCAAAATACTCACCTTGCACCTCAAGACACTTCCTCAGTTGTTGTTCATTCACAGGAAAACTGCACTTCCAACTGCTTGGCATCTTTCAAATAGTCACCCCCTCAGCAAATTTTTCATAATGGGATTCAGCTAACAATCATTTGGCACTATGTCAGGGCTGTATTAAGCATGTTGAAAAGTTCTGAATGCTTTGTTCCTTCAGGATGAATGTCATGACAACAGATTTATGCACAGATGTATTGTCATGGATTGGATGATAACTTTGGCACTGATGTACAGATCAGTGGTTAGTTCGTGTTCAACAACTTTTGGTAACACTGGAGGCATACAAATATCCTGTGGAATCAGACACAGGTACCTGGACGACCGGGTGTTTTGCATAGAAAAATAATGCGTATAAAACTCTTTTGACAGTTTGACTGTGTTGAGCCTTTTGTGTTCTCTGCTCATTTTCTTTGATCCAGACTTTATTATTTTCTCTTCAGTCTGGTTCATTTAGTTTCACCTGAGATAATCTCATTCAAATGTCTCTGGTCACACTTACCAAATTTGGTCAGTATTTTTTTGGACAATTTTGACTTTTGTATGTTTCTTTATCAGCCATCAACAAATACAGAATCAGTCATAAACTAACCTTTCTGATCTTCAAGTGATTCTTCATTATGATGAAAAACAGCTTACAAATTAGTGCCATTGATAATGGAAATGACTTCAGTTGTGTATTGAGCATTTTCATGTGCCACCTTCACAGTAGCCAATTTCTGCTCACTAGTTGGAGACAACAGTCTTCCAGAATGTGAGTCATCTTTCTTAGATTTGTGATCATCTTTAAAATACTGAAACCACTTTAAAAATTGTGGCTATGACAGAATAATATCTGTAAACTTATACAAATCAGTCTTGATTTCAGTGGGAGAGTAACAAAGAGTGATGGGATGTCACAGTATGCTCTTTATTCACTAGCAGAATTGTTCACAGATATCTTGATGTCATTGTCATTTACTTTGTTAAATCACTAGTATATATCTACTGTTGTATGACGTACTGCACATACAGCTGCATATCATTTTATAGAACATTACGTGTATTTTGTCGATGAAATTTATTGATAGGTTCAAAGAAATTTAAAAGTTATAACAAAATACACTTTTTAAGTACCACTTGTATGCAACCAACAGCATTAGAACTAATTTCTACAGAAAGCATCCTGCTGACCCAGATTTCTTTCTCAGCTGACCCAGATTGTTGCTCAGCTGTTCTTGTATTTGACTGTTAGGCAGATGTCAGTCAGGTGAGTGATCTCAGGTCCATATGGAGCTCTTTTTTGCTGTTGCTTATATCATTGTTACAAATTATGCTGAAACTGAAGCACTTTCAGAGTTTTGAAATTTAGATGCAGCCAGCACCATTTTTTTTTTTTTACTGAGGAGGGTTTTCAACTTAATCTGCACTTGTTTTACATGTCAGCCACTGTAACAATGAAAAAGAGCTACAAGTTTTGTATAAAACTTCAATGGAGGTCCATTGTCTAGCTCAGTGAACCAGGTAGGATTGGAATTTGGAATTTTATTGATAACTTATTATTTTAAGTAATATTGTAGGTAATATTCAAGTAGTTTAGCACAAGCAATATCTTTTCATTAGTGAGTGTGATTTTTTTTCTTCTTGTGAGCACAGATATTGTGCTGTTATCAGAACTTTCCCACCAGCATTTTTCAGTGGCTGGCCTGGTTCTGATTAAGTTGTGTATGGTGTTGCTATCTGATGCATCTTTCCCCCTGACTGATTCCCTGCAAAACTGCCTCATCAGATCAGGTGCACTCTACATCTGTCAGGCACCCACTGATCATCCTCCCCCCCCCCCACGTCACCATCTCCAGGTTAAAAAAATATAATGTACAAAGTAGTACCTTCTCATAGGTCGCTCACCCTGGGTATGTCATATTTGGTGTGAAGTGAGCTATACCTTTTGTCTTGCCCTTTCGAATGTAAGGTACTGTAATAAAGTTCATTCAAGTCTTCCATCTTCAACATCAGTGGCAGTATTCAACTGAAACCATGTTAGAATGGTGTAATAAAATGTAACTGATATATTGGGAGTTCTTTTCCTGCCTTCATTATAAGGTACCATTCACAAACCAGTCATTATGCTCAGCAGAACACTGTTCCTATATTTTACTTCCAAGGCTTGACACTTAAGGAAACTAGATATTAGACACACAAAATAGACATAACTGATTTGTTGAATGCTTGTATAATTCTATTCTTTTCTAATCTGTAGGTGCCCAGCAAAGATACATGTTTATTTCCTCTATTTCTGATACTCTTATGGGAGAAAAATGTTGTTGCAAAGGGCCCTGCTGCCTGAAGTTAAAATTCATCCAAAATGTTGTCATTGTAAAGTTGTACCTCAACATAAATTGAGATCCAGTTATGACATAGTGCATAAACTAAAGTGTATGCTTCAGACAGCGCTGTAGAAAATGAAGTGGATGCCTCAAAACAATTGTCAGAAGTAAAGTGTATACCTTGGATAGTAACGTAGAAAATAAAGTGTATGCCTTGGACAGTAATTTAGAAAATAAAGTGTATACCTTGGATAGTAATGTAGAAAATAAAGTATATGCCATGGACAGTAATGTAGAAAATAAAGTGTATGCCTTGGATAGTAATGTAGAAAATAAACTATACCTTGGACAGTAATGTAGAAAATAAAGTATACCTTGGACAGTAATGTAGAAAATAAAGTGTATGCCTTGGACAGTAATGTAGAAAATAAAGTATGCTTTGTACAGTAATGTAGAAAATAAAGTATACCTTGGACAGTAATTAGAAAATAAAGTGTATGCCTTGGACAGTAATGTAGAAAATAAAGTATGCTTTGGACAGTAATGTAGAAAATAAAGTATACCTTGGACAGTAATGTAGAAAATAAAGTGTATGCCTTTGACAGTAATGTAGAAAATAAAGTCTGTACCTTCTATAGTGTATATAGAAAATAAAGTATTCCTTCAACAATAATGTAGAAAATAAAGTGTATGCCTTTGACTGTATTGTAGAAAATAAAGTATATGCCTTTGACAGTAATGTAGAAAATAAAGTGTATGCCTTTGACTGTATTGTAGAAAATAAAGTATATGCCTTTGACAGTAATGTAGAAAATAAAGTGTATGCCTTTGACTGTATTGTAGAAAATAAAGTGTATGCCTTTGACAGTAATGTAGAAAGTAAAGTATATGCCTCAGACTACTATAGAACAAAGTGTATGCCTCAGACAATAGCGTAGAAAGCAAAATGTATTTCTTTGTTAATTATGTAGAAAGTTAATTGTATGCCTCAGATGGTAGTGTAGAAAGTAAAAGTGTATGATTGGTGTCACAAGGTGTCAAGAGAGATAACAAAGGAGGTGTGGCCCTTGGGCCATCGAAAATGCCCTCATGCGGCCCTCAGGGTGGTTTGAGATTGAGACCCCTGCCTTAGACAATACTGTCAGAAGTAAAGTGTATGCCTCAGACAGTAGTGTAGAAAGTAGAATGTATGTCTTAGATAATTGTGTAGAATGTAAAGTGTATGCCCCAGATACCTGTGTAGAAATTAAAGTGTGTACCTCAGATTGTAGTGTACAAATGCCTCAGATTGTAGTGTACAAATGCCTCAGATAGTGTACAAATGCCTCAGATAGTGTACAAATGCCTCAGACAGTACTGTCGAAAGTTTAGTGTATACCTCAGATGGTAGTGTAGAAAGTTGTCTATAATGCCTCAGACAATATTTTAGAAAGTTATGTGTATACCTCAGATGGTAGTGTAGAAAGTTAAGTCTATAATGCCTCAGACAGTAGTGTATAAAGTTATGTGTATACCTCAGATGGTGGTGTAGAAAGTAGACTGAATGCCTCAGACAGTAGTGTAGAAAGTAGACTATGCCTCAGAAGTTAGGAATAATAATAACTTTACTACATGATGACAAAGATGCTTACTACACAATTCATGTGAGCTTTTGTGAGTTCAGGTTAAAGCATAATGTCAAAAATTCACTGTAACTAATAATCTATACCCAGCCTTGTGAAGAGCCAGATTAAAAATAAATGTATATGTTGTCTAAGTCTATGCAATCATATAATAACAACAAAAAAATGTTACAGTGTTGTAAAACTAGACAACTCAACTGGAATATTTAAAGGTAATTTAGCTGGTGGCCATTTGATAATGAGAAGACTAATTACCATAATTTTGTAAGGAAATAAAGGTGTTTGCATTTGGTTAAGTGCAGCAGCTCTAGCTAATGATGACACAGAATGCGAACAATAAAGTTTTTTTGGAAGGTATTATCACCAGTAGACAGTTTACCAAATTGGCTTCAAATCCAATGTCAAGGTTATGGTGAGTAGTAAAGCCACTACAGCTATTATTGTACCACATCTGAGCAAAGAGTAAATTTTCTAGCTTTAAGCAAATGGAGCTAGGTAATAGGAAACTCTGTGAACTTTGCTAATAATTGTCGCTATTGTACATGTTCCAGGAATAATCTTTGATGAAATGAATTGGTTGATTTACAGCTTTATCCATCACTTGTTAAAAAAAAAAAAGGATAAGACTTTGAAAAAAAATTGGTTCAGAATTTCTCATTCACCATTTAATTGACAAATATAATAATATTTACTAAAATATATGTTTATTAACCATTTTTGCAACTAAATCCTGAATTCATGCAAAAATAAAATCAAAGATCAAATAAATGAAAGAGAAAAACACGTTTTTTTTTTTGCAATCCATACAGTTCATTTCCAAAGGATTGGACTTGAAGAATATAGATTAAGTTCAGTTCATGATCTTTAATCATTTGAAAAGTTAAGTTTGTTGGCAACAACTTTCATGTACAATGGCTGCATGGATATTTCTGTTCTGTTCAAAATCTGTGACAAATCTGCATATTGTATGGTCAGAATAGCATAGAAATTGATTATAAAGTACCTCTGTGGTCATTATGAGAAAATAACACTGTTGTCCTACTTTTATGCTACTGTTACAGTGTTAGTTATATTGTTGCACAGTTTTAAGCAATGTATTTCAATTTTGAGTTGACTACTTCAAAAAACAAGGGAAGACTGCATCAGGATTTACATACTGGCATTCCCCTAGATTAATAAAAAGTAATGTATTGATGACAGTCTTTAAGTATTAATAACAAAAATATGCATGTTACCACTTGGGAAGCCATGTTTTGATGTTGATCAAACTTGGAACATTTGTTTATATCAGTGATATCTGGACTAGATGAGATGATCATGCATCTGATTGACTGAGTTTTTTTACTACTTGGAGCCTATATTTCTGATCCAATTTTGATCAAACATGTTCAATAACGAGTGAGATAACATACATATTAATGAGGTGATACTGCATTTGATTGGCTAATCTTGTTACCATTTTAGGAGGAATATTTCTGATCTAATTTTGATCAGACTTGGAGTTTAGGTTTATATCTTCAAGCTCTTTGATTATGTCAATAATGAGTGAGACCCGTTCATATTAATGATGTGATCCTGCATCTGATTGGCTGGATTTGTTGCCACTGTGGAGACTATTTTTGATCCAACTTTTAGTAAATAGACATAATCTTCAGGATGTCCAGTCAGGTTTACTATGAGAATATCTGTGCATATTAATTAAGATCCAGTTCTCAAATCACATGTAGTGTATTTTTTTTCCCCCATGAAAATAGTTTTGTAACTAAAGAAAAGCAAGGGAAATAAGCCATCATATTGACTATTGAGAATTACTGGTTTAAGTTAGAGTTGTTCAACTTGTCAGTGATTATGCATACCAGATTATAAAATGGAATTATAGAACTCAAGATACATAACTTTTAAAAGAACAATTTATTTAAAAATATCAGCAAAGTTATGCACATCATGGATTAAAATGAATATAAAATTGAATAATTTTAGAGAAAATATACAATTGTTTTAGGCTAGCATTCAGCAGCAGGTGTGTGTGTGTGTATTATTGTGATTTAAGGATAAGAATTTCTTTACACTGTTGTAGCTATATGTTTGCAAGTAATTGTCTTTATTTTGTTATTAGTTTTGGTTCAGTGAACATATTACTTGTAAAATCCATGTTTTAAGTTTAAATAATTTTGCTGACAGTATATTTGAGAATTTTGGCCAATTTGAAAGTTTTAAATAGTTTAGAAGTTAATTTGATCATTATGTTTTGGTGAAATAGAGCTTGACTCTTTCTTGTATTGTCATGTTAAAATATATGAAACCTTGAGAAAAAAGTTTTTATAACATGCGTTGTACAATATTTTGTGGCATTTTATATAGTTAGTGACATTACTCGACAAATTTTTAGTCAGTTGTTTATCCCAGTATTTTTTTTTGCTGTAACTTCCATATTTAGGTACCTAGAATAAAGGAACTCATTGCTTTAAGAAAAGAAATCCTCATGGATTTTAAGTTCAATTTGTGTGAAAGCCATGTAAGTCTGTAGACCACAATTTCTTTAAATTTAATTAGTAAAGATTGTACATGTCTTAAACCAGGGGTTGGCAACCTACAGCATACATGCCACAAGGTGGCACGTCAAGAGGTTTTCTGTGGCATGTGAAGGGCAGCCAAAAATCTTGATTTTAACAGTCTTACTCTTTTACTGGTGGCATACGCTCGTTAATTTTGTAATTAATCTGGAAAAAATTGGCACACTGTATAAAATAGGATGCCGACCCCTGTCTTAGACTATGAGCAAGAGACTAGAGTGATGTCCTAATATCTGTGGAAAGAATTCTTGTCATACTATGGTAAAGAAGTAAATTGACATGATACAAAGTTTGTGAGACAGTTTATATATAGGTTGTGTTCATATAGTACTACATGTACATAAACCTGCTTAGTGAAATAGTCAACAAAGATGAGCGATATGAGGCTTGCTTGTGCCTCTTGTGTTATCATTATAGTATGTACATCAGGAATAGACAGTATCTAATTACTGTCATTAGACTAATGAACGGTTGGCAAAATTTGAAATTCCATTCTTGTTGTAGACTCACCCTTGTGCTGTGGTTACAGTTCACATAGTGTTTTAATTTGTCATCAATCATTTATTCTTTAAAGTTTCCATATTTTATCTTTCCTTATTATTTCATAGCAAACATGTTTGTTGTGGCTTCTTTCATTATAATAATTCAAGATTTACATTGTTTAACTTAGTGGTTGGCCATTATTTGGTACTTGCATTTAAATGCCTGTACAGCAGATATTCCATTCATCCAAACATTGCTTCCATAAACAGTGTACTCACTTAAAAGTCTGGATAAATTGCACACAACATAAATCCTGATATGACATCACATAGTGTGCCAGCAGATCAGAGTCCATGTTGTGTGTTGTACTCATTACTCCTAACAGATTGTACAGAACCAGAGCTGCCGGTGCATTATGTGATGGCAGTTAAGGGTCTGTGAAAATTGCAATGAGTACAGATGGCACTTCTTAAAATGAAAACAACATGAGCAGTAGATGTAAACCCTGTATTTTCTCAATTTAAAAAAATTGGATGTTTTTTTTTTGCTGTCTGAAACAATAAATTACTTCATTGTCAAAAACAAACAGTAAACATTTGTGGTTCCATTGAAAATAGATAAAATAATGTGTTACCTATGAAGTAAAGAAAACACATTTATCTGTCTTGAAGTGTAGGGTGATGAATGAAAAACAGACTTGACTTGCCTAGTTGTTGTACTTGATGGATGTTACTGTGACAGGGTGAGAAAGGCTTCCGTGAAGAAGTGTAACATTAGATAAGACAGACCTGTTTGAATGAACAACATGGCAACATTTTCCATTAACGTGATTGATACACAAAAAACACAAGTCAGTGGGAGTGAATAAAAAAAATCGTTAACCTCATGAACAGTTGAAAAAAAAAGACTGATAGGTAGGAAATTGGTGTCAAAGTATGTTCAGAACTTTTGTTGGGAGCAAGTGTCAGCCTTTTGCTTTTGGACTAGTCCATAGAGCCCATCCCCTACAAGAACCTGGTTGTCCAATAATAATTTAAATGGTATGCATGAGAGAGAGAGAGAGAGAGAGAGGATGATATATAGAGAATGGAATTGCCATGGAATAATTCTAGTTGGTCTTTCATTACAATTGTTGACTTGGAAATTTAAGTGTAGTGGACAGGAATTTTTCCACACAATATAAATGCCACTATTGCATAAACAATATATGCTTGGAAGATAACTTAGCTGTTAAATGGCATTGTAATAAACATAAACCTGAGTTCCCTCCTACCCATGTAAATTTTGTTCTTGTTTGATCACTTGTACTGTACCTTTGGGATCATTTATATTTCATTGGCACAGGGGTGAAGGAACTCTTTTCTTTCTTACAGGTGTAATGGTATGTTACATGCAGACTTGGCAGTGTTAGATACTAAAGCAACTGGTGTGATGAGTGTGATTAAGATTCTAGGAAGCATGACTGGTTCATTATTGTACTGTGGTATGGCCCTCCATCCATTGTATGTTGTACATCATCTGTCCATCACCTATCCAGATTCCATCAACATTTGCTATGGTCAGCTTCTTAAAAGCTGCCAGATTAATATCAGCCAAACTTGGCACAGAACATCCTGGCATAAAGGTCTTTTGAATTTAAATAAATGATGCTGATCAGCCATAAGATATGGCCACTATTACTAAAAAATAGAAAATCCATTAAATTACTTTTCTTCAGAACCAATGAACAAATTTTGGCTAAATTTGACAGAAAGCATCCTGACATAAAGACTTTTTAAGTTTTTGCAAATTATGCCAATCTGCCTTCAAATATGGCCACCATTACCCAAAAACATAAATCACTGCTTCGAAGATGTTGATACTGTTTTGGTCCTTAAATGTAAGATGTCAGCCCTGATATCTATGTTGTTTAGGTTGATGTCTTACTGCCTAAATAAACGGTGTTGTATAGTGTGTTCCCTAGTCGACTAACATAGGAAGGAGATGCCAGATTTTCATTAATATCTCTCACATTTGGTAGCCCATATTGACACTTGTCCACAAATTAAAGTCGAAGTGCTTTAGTCAGACTTTACTTACTCTGATTTCTTTTCCTAATGGCTTCAAATTCTGGCACAAGCAAGTGGACATGTTTTCAAGTTCCATTGACATACATTTCAGTTATACTACACACATGAAATCTTCCCAGTATCAGTTCACATAATACACATATGTGATCTACATGCCTGGCTTCACTTTTATGCAGAGACACTTTCATGTAGCATCCTATACAATTGGCATTGTGCAACCTATGCTGCCAACCAGGTTCAGCCCACAACCTGGTTTTATCCGATTATTTACATCTTGGGGTGTGGCTTTAAAAATAGCTTATCTGATCTAGAGGAATTGAACATGTCTGTTGTGCAAAATGGTAGTCATAAAAAAAATGTTTTGATGAACCTGTCATTATAAATGATACAGGATTTAAAATTATATTGATCACATTAAAGGGAGAATCCCACATTCAGACATGTTATCACTTCAGTATTAATCCTCATTCATTCTAAGATTATGTATAATTCTAAGATTTTGTATCAGTTTTTATAGTTGTGACTAATCTCATAATCAAGAAATAGGCAATAAGTATTACAGGGCCAAGTTGACTTCAGGTATTTGGGGATGAACTTGTCAGGGCCAAGTTGACTTCAGGTACTCTGATGAACTCGTCAGGGCTATGTTGACTGCTCCATGTTGAACTTATCAGGGCCATGTTGACTGCTTCATGATGAACTGGAAATAGGCCAAAAGTATTTGAGGTCCATGTTGACTTCAGGTACTCCATGATAAACTCATTGGGACTATGTTGATTTTGGTACTCTGTGATGAACTGCATTTACCCACTTTCTCGTCAGGCAGTGTTGCACTGGCACCTCACTGGTAATAATGGTTGGGATTGTTTTTGTTGCATGTCATCTTCTTCAGGTTGGTTATTTACAAAAGTTTTGCATACTAAATTTATTTAGATGGATATTAAATAAAAGATATATGTATGTATAAAAATTATACAGTTTGTATTGCTTGTAATAGTTAACCAGTTCTTCACACTTAGATAATACAAAATCCAAGGAAGTTTCACTTTTAAAACAGAACCATGTACTGATTTGCAAAATATATTGCACATGGATCAGTTTATTTTTGCATCAAAAATATATGAATACATTAATGCTATATTTTCAGGGTTGGCGCTGGCTTTAAAAAAGTTGTCAGCAATAAAATCACCAACCTCAATATTTTGTCGCCAATTTTCAAAAAACTATCGCCATTTTCATAATACAGTACTATCTGTTTATCTCAACATACATGGGACCAAGGTAATGTTGTTGACATAAGCGGATATTTACATAAGTAAGGGGGGGGAATGAAAATAAATTGAAATTTCACATACAAGTGAAATTTTTAAGAGTTTACCTGTCATCAGTGACTAGGATTTAGGCAGAGAAAAAAATGGAAATTTTGACAACTGGTCTAAAATACACTTGCATATTGACAACTTACATTTGTGTAGTACACTCCACATTGTGTTAAATAATACACATGCATATGAAAAAACCATGAATTCGAGTATTATATCATGTTAGAAAATTAATGTATCAGTCATATCCCGTTTTGAAAACACAACTAAAACATATATATAAAGAACAGTGGTCTTTGTTTGATAATATTACGTTGTCAATAATGTGTTTTTGAAGGTGCAACTAAAGGCCCTCTTTGAAGGACCAAACAAATGCCAGTTTGTTAATGCTGTGGCAACATCACATAATTGAAAATCATTGACGGAGACAATTTTTGTGTTTCGTTTGCTTAGTATATATATATATATACACACACACAGACACAGAGAACGAACGATGTTTCAAAGGTAATGTTTTCTTTGAAGTTTCAACGAAACTATTTTTTCTGGTATATGTTTCAAAAAGGAAAAAAAATGCCATCATCTGGTAGATTGGTTCTAGCCTTCAGAGGTGGTCAGTTGTAGCTAGTCAGGTAGCCTGACTATTTGGGTTATGTTACAGCACAGGGTACTTAAGCCAGACATCAACATAAGCAGATTGTGATATGAAAATGCTGTATTAGGGTGGTTTGTCAATATGAACAAAGGATTTATTTGTATAACAGTAGATTCCAGTACAATTTTGTATCCAAGTTTGTGGTTTCCTGTCATGGTGCCTTTGAATTTCTTAACTCCAAACCCAAGACTGTATATAAAAATTTTTAGAGCCAGAATTGTTGTCGCCAAAAAAAATCGCCAGATGATAAATTTTGTGGCCAATAAGGAAATAAATAGCAATTTGCAACAATGGCAAAGCTGAGTGCGATCCCTGTATTTTTGTTTTAAATCCTACATGTATCATGTTAAATGACGTTTTACAACCCAATCAACAGATTGATTAAGGACATCATGTGTCATTTACTGTGGTTTAACTTGGTCTTTCAATGTATCTTTGATAGCACATGATAAACTTTATTTTTAATGATCCTAGGCATTACGATTTCCTTGACATTGGGATTTTTTTGTTTTTTTGTTTTTATATTTGTCATTGTATAAAACCACATATCCATTACCGGTAAATGGTGACTGAAAATGCCATTAGCTTAATTACTCCCATTTGCAATACCACTTATGTGCATATCTCTCTCTCACACACATGAAACTGTATTGACTTTGCTTACATGGCAGTAAATGAAAGTGCCAGTTATACATCATAAATGCAGCAACCTCCACAAGAAAATGGTGAATGTCCTGTGTCAGACAAATTGAAAAATTATTGCTTGATTTCAGCTAAACCACAGGAACAATTGGGCTTCCAGTGTTTTTGTTTTACAGATGTAGCAAACAAAATGAACTTTATTGATTAAGTACATATAACTTACTGGTCTGGTTTTTCCTTTGAAATATTTCTTGCTTAGTAAGTGAAAATAATTTCAGAAATAATTTGGTACCCCCAAAAAAATCAGTTGAAGCAAAATTGATTTCTGTTTAATTACCAATGAACACGCTTAAACTTTTGCCTGACACAAAACATCAGATCTCCTTAGATTGTATCCAAAAACATGTTCATAGGAAAAATTATTGTGACTTGTCAAACACAATTTTTTTAAGACACCAAAAGTTATCCTGGAAAATAATATTTTGTTGTAAAAAAGAAATGGGGGTGGGTCAAAAAACATACAGAGACCATGGTATATTTAAGAGTTACTGTATTTATATTTTTTAACAGTAAATTGGAACATTGTTTTCAATCCTGCAAAACGCTGCTTAATTACACAGTATGTAAAGAAACTTATAAAACGATGATCTTTATAAATGTTGTGTTGCAGAAATCAAAGTGTAGACAATGAACACATGTGGTTACTATAGGGCTTCCATGGACTTTGTCATGCCAGTATTGAATTTAATTTATTTTGTGTAATTGGTCCAGCAATGTTATTACACTACAATATCTTGGTACTCAGGGACCATAACTTGACAATACAGAAATCAAACAGTGAGACTCACTGTTAATATTAAGCTGCACACAATTAACTATTCTGCTTGAAATTTATTCCTGAGAACATTAATCAGCAGAAACTAATGTTGATGGAGAGATGGATGGACATAATTATCTTATGGGGCCCCACCAGCTGCACCAAGTGCATCCCTAACAATAACCCAAGAAGAAAAGATGGGGTTTGCAAATAACAGTTAAACACATGTTATTGAATTTGATCACACAATTCTATTGCAGGTTCCGTCCATTGTTAGATCCCTGAAACACATGGACATATTGGATAAGAGGCAGCAGACGCAACTTCTGTGGGACACCTATTTCTCATCAGTTGACAAAATCATCAGCACAACCTTGGAGGTATGTTATCACTAACATAGGCTTCCATCTTTCTTTTCATAAATATCTTGCAAATAATATCCTCAGGTCAATCCATTTATGCTTGCATTATATATGCAGTCTATTGTTACGTATCGGCTGGTTTAAAGTAACATAAAGAAAAGAGCGAAGACAACAAACTTTGTAAATTTTAACAAAAATAATTTATTTCCCTTGAAAACACGGTGAAAAGGTAAAAATATGAAACAAGACTTACGATTTACGAAGAAGATCTAAAAATTTATTCTAAAATTGTGAAAAACACACAAGTCCTGTGAATAAACAGTTCTAAATTGAAGTCTGAATCTCAATTCCATACCAAGATGGCGGATGATGACGTCAGACGAAGATTAAACACAAATGTCCAGAATTTTCAGTGTGAATCACAATTTGTATTGTTCATTTCCAATTTAGAATTAATTTCAACAAATGTCTTTGTCCAAAGCCAGTTGTATAGTTCTCCAGGGAAAATAATTATTATTTAAAAGGTAGATGAAGTACAGCTATCATCAATAACATAACACATGTTGTTCTTCATACGTACAAACGAACAACTCTTTCCAGCACAAAAGAATACCTTCTTCTTAAGGTATTAGAAACTCTATAAGATGTTACAATGTGACTCTCTAAGATGTTAAAATATGACTCTCGACTATGACTCTAGACTAGTTTGCAGCTACCTGAGTATTTTAAAGCAAACTAATACGTCATTTCATGTACACCCATGAAGAAATCATGGAGATTTTGAAATATTGCCAACGTAGTATAGAATGTCAACAAGTATTATTAGTAATGACCGTGGTCACAACCAATCATTTACATAGCTATATCCGACTGTTTACTTAATATGACAAAACCATCATGCAAAAATCGTCACATTTACGTTCTAAATAAACACGATGTTTCTAACAAAATATCAGACCCTGCGAACATAATCATCATCACAATAATAATTACATTTAATGATATAAAAATGAAATAAAAATTGAAATAAAAAGATTTAGAAAGAATTAAAATTTTAACACACATGTAATTTAACTACAGGGTTGTAACACTATAAGGTGGTGCATAATATGTTATTTATCTGTCCATCTATCATTCAGTTTGTAAAGCATGAGATTCATAACCCAAGGTTCAGTACCTTCCAAGGCCAGTCCAGTGCTGCAACCTCATTATGTCTTTGGGAAAGGGCACTTAACTTCATTTCTGCAGCTAATAATGTGTCACAAATACAAATAAAATAGAAAAACATTTATATAACTTCATTTAAAAAAATGCTTAACAGATTTGACGAAACAGCACATAAAACAACCTGGCATAAAGGCCTTTCATTTTTATACAAACTGTACAGATATATCACCAAATATGACTGTATATATACAACCAAATGTGGCTGTACAGATATACTACCAAATATGATTGGTGTTACTAAAAAAAGAAAAACCTATGAAAGATGTTTAAAAAACCATCATGACATAAAGGCCTTTCAATTTTTGTTCCATCAATAATTAGTCACCATTACTTAAAATAGGAAAAAAACATACTCTTTAATTTCCATTGCTACTGTAGTTGCCCGCTGCAGCAGATGGTCTGGGGGCTGACTACCAGACTGATGCTACTGTAGTGGCCCACTGCAGCAGATGGTCAGGGGGCTGACTACCAGACTGATGCTACTGTAGTGGCCCATTGCATCAGATGGTCTGGGGGATGGCCTCCAGAGACTAATGCTTCTGTAGTGGCCCACTGCAGCAGATGGTCTGGGGGATGGCCACCAGACTGATGCTACTGTAGTGGCCCACTGCAGCAGATGGTCTGGGGATGGCCACCAGAGACTGATGCTTCTGTAGTGGCCCACTGCAGCAGATGGTCAGGGGGCTGACTACCAGACTGATGCTACTGTAGTGGCCCACTGCATCAGATGGTCTTGGGGATGGCCTCCAGAGACTAATGCTTCTGTAGTGGCCCACTGCAGCAGATGGTCTGGGGGATGGCCACCAGACTGATGCTACTGTAGTGGCCCACTGCAGCAGATGGTCTTGGGATGGCCACCAGAGACTGATGCTTCTGTAGTGGCCCACTGCAGCAGATGGTCTGGGGGATGGCCACCAGACTGATGCTACTGTAGTGGCCCACTGCATCAGATGGTCTGGGGGATGGCCACCAGAGACTGATGCTTCTGTAGTGGCCCACTGCAGCAGATGGTCTGGGGGATGGCCACCAGAGACTGATGCTACTGTAGTGGCCCACTGCAGCAGATGGTGTGGGGGATGGCCACCAGACTGATGCTTCTGTAGTGGCCCAGTGCAGCAGATGGTCTGACTACCAGACTGATGCTGCTGGAGCCAGGTGTTAACAGAGTTTTAGCTGATCACTGTTGAGCCCACTTTGGTGCAGAGTGAAAGATGGTGATCAGACAGTGGCATTGGCATCAACAGTATTTGCACCAGTTTAGGTTCATGCTTTTCAAATGCATACACTTCCCAAACTCATTTAATTGTTCAGACCATTCATTGTCAAGCTCACTTTACACCTACTGGGAGTCCTAGAAAAGTTTTGTTCAGGATTTTAGTTAAAGTTTGACAAGGATGGAACATATCAGGTTCACAGGGATCAAAGTTCAAAGGGTAGTTTGCTGATTCTTCTGATACATGTATCAGTAAATGGAAGCATGCAAATTAGCTTTGTCATAATTTATTTTTCCTCAATGTTTTACAGATAAATTTAAAGCACATTTATTGCCGTATTTTCTTTATGTAAGCCAACAGTTTTAAAAATAAGTTGATCTTACTTCAGTGACTTATATCTTCCCCATATTTAAAGACATTTCATACACATTACTGCTGCAAAGCATATTATGTAAGCATGAGCATAATTAGTGTATTTTCATACATACATCAATGTCATTGTACCATTTTATTGAGAAAATCATACAGAAAGGCAATTGTACTAATGACCTAAGGTTTGGCGCTTTGCACAGGCTTTGTTTTTTAAAGAAGAGAATTTCCCATATTATCTTCACTGGTAATCTTAGTTATTAAAAAAAAAAGACCTTGCATATATTAGGAACTTTTTTAAAAAAATATCCTTTAATTTGACTGATGGGTGTAATTTGGGTTGGAGAGTATGCAGCTTGGCCTTACATCAGAGATACATCTCTTAGCCAACTGTTGTCTGCACTTGGTCATTTTCATTTCTTGGATTTCAGAGATAACTTGGAAATAAATTACTGTTAAACATTTTGTAATTTTAAAAATATTTTATTATTTATTTATTAGACATTAAGAATCTAAAGTAGTGTTGTCTAGTCTGGCGAAATTCTTTTTCCTGATTTTATTAGCAGCTGAACTTAATGTACTTTGGAATAGTTGAGGTTTGTTTCTCAAGCATATGGGAGTAGCCATCTTGATCAGCTGTCTGTTTATGCAGCACATTCTTTCCTAAATACCACATATAAAGAAATGTTATTCACAGTACTGTATATGAAAGTATCATAGAGGTATGTCAACATTGTCAATTTGGCTGTTTGCTGATGCACACAACTTCCACCTGATACCAGCCCATTTTTGAAAAGTGCATTATAACTGTGGAGAAGAACCATAAAGGTTTTGGCCAAAAAAGCATTCACTTGCACATATTTCCTTAATTTCTTGATGGATTTTATTTATACTTATGGAGTGATGTGGCCTAGTGGTCTAAAGTGCCCGCCTATGTCGATCTGCCCTCTGTCCTCTGTTTATGCGGGTTTGAGTCTCAGGGGTTCACCAATGTGAGTGCGTGAGAAAGCTTGCCAGTAGCTCCCTATAGGTCAGTGGTTCTTACTGGGGTTTTCCTGGCTTTCTTCCTCCACCATCTATACTGGTCACCATGTATAGCCTATGCACTGAAAAATGGCATTAAACCCACAACTACAACAACATATATCCTTGGGATGTATAATTCTGAAGCAGAGAAAATTCATTCGTTGAAATGGATGCTTGGACCTTGGGCCAAAGTCAGTCATAGAAAAATAATTTTGCTTAAGTATTTGGTTCAACTTTTTTCATTTGCTTGTAGTTCCTAAACCCCATAATTGATATTCTTCGTACTGGGATGAATCATTATAAAGCAAAGACAGTTTATTTTCTGATAAGCATTCTCATCCTTTGAATTCTGGTTCAAGGTCACAGTCATAGAAAATGACATTATGGGTTGGTTAAAGTTTTTTTATTTGCGTATATTTCCTTAACTCTTTGATGGATTTTGTTTATAAATAGCATGAATTATTATGAGGATAAGACAATTCTAACACATGCTTGCTTGCCCTTTTGGCCTTTGTGTGAAGGGCACATACTTTACAATAATGCCTCAATAAAGGGTACAACATGCAGGCCATGACCTTATTGTTTGGTGTTCCTTGATTGGCTGATTTTAACTATTTAAACAATACAAAAACTAGAACACCAGTCTTTTGTCTGTGACTTTTGTATCCCTCTGACTTCCATAAGATTAGTAGGAAAACCCATTTTGATATTAATTCCACAAATATATGCACACACAAATTGTAAAAGTTATTGGCAAAATATGTCTACTTAATTATTTACACTTTTTCTGACTAGTTCAAGAAGAAATCTCTCTTTTCCCCCTTGTCCAAATTGAAAGCAAGACATGCTTTTTGTGAACTCTGTGGCCTGCAGACATGTGGCTGTCTTGTCTACACTGTGCTACCTTCATTGTCAGATTTGTCTCAGTCTATGTAATTCAGTATCACTAAATTCAGAAATTCACCAAAACCAAAAAACTCCAATTCTGAAATGCAGGCCAATCATTGTCTCCATTAGCAACAATTGAGCTGCATGTATTAACTATCATGTGGCACAAATTCCAGAAAACCCCATAATCTATATTTAGTATATAATGAGGCATAAATTCCAGAAAACCCCATAATCTATATTTAGTATATGATGTATCTAATAGCAAGAACCATCATTTCTTAGTTTTGTTTTGATTGGTGAATTGTTCTATTACTGAACTCCAAGTGAGATTATTGTTCATTATTGTAAATAGTAATTTGTCTATTTACAAGGGGATAATGAGTATGGCCTGCAAGCCATGATGATTAGTGGTAATTGTTTAGAAGTACCTTGACTTTACAAGGTACATGTATGCAGTGGATAAAGAGGATCTTAGCTTAAGTACTCATTTCAAGTGAAATTTATGAAACTTGTCAAGTAATCTACAAGCCATGAGTTAACATTTCTATTTTTTAGCATTGCCAAGCAAATTACTGAAATTATTTCATGAGTTTTATAAATTTCATAGCTACATGTATGCAAGAATCCCTGACATATTTTTCACTGACACTTTATTTCCCATTAGCAGCCCTATTTCCTGTATTCCCTTCTGTGAAATTAACAACTTTCAGCTTACAATTGCCATGCAAGACCTATGAGACCTGATGGTAGGCATTGTGAGATAATTTGATGGAAGGCATTGTGAGATAAGTTGGAAGATTTTTGGTGGATATTTTTATATGAATGATTAGAAATGTAAGGGTTGATTAGAACATGCCTAATTTGTTACTTCCAGTCAGTATTATAACAATGAAAACAGTGCCTAACATTCATTATTTATATCCATAGGAGAGAGAGAGGGCAACATTTCTCTGATCTCAATCCACTTGAGATGGTGAATCTGGTAATTGATTTGGATTAATGATAGAGAACAAAGGGGTACTGGCATTTCCTATTACCCAAAGCCAGTATCAGATGTTAGACAGTTAACTGGCTTGGATTTTTGTCAGAACAAAAGACCAGTCCATCAGTTATATATCAAAGAGAGATGCTGAAACAACAACTTGTTAAGAATGAAAACTGTTAATGTGTTGACATTACATTTTGCTTTAAGCTGAAATGCAAAACGAAAAATGGATCATTAGTGAATACTATGAGTAGCAATTGCTCAAGTGTGTGAAATCAAATACTGGTAAATCATACATACATACATACATATATGTATATGTATATATATATATATATATATATATATAATTATACCAGACAGAACGGAAAGTGCTATCCCTGAATTCTATAGAAGAATTCTTGATAATAGTAGGCAGAATTAATAATTAATACAAATAATACTATCATACAGGTTAGAGAATTAATTACCAGGTCGTCATGTGAGTGTGTCTGCTACGCACGAGTGCATATAGTACCAATTCAGCGCCATCATTTTTTGATGATGCATGCTTAGTCATAAAGGAATATGGGCTGGTGCATGCAGGCAAGGCGATGGGTGCTGTTTACCGGCGGACCTGGGTTTGAATCTCCGTAGAGTATGAATTAAAAATTCTCTAACCTGTGTGATAGTATTATTTGTATTATATATATATATATATATATATATATATATATATATATATATATATTTTGTAGGTTTTTATGAACAAATGATACACTTTGCAATAAGTACAGCACACTATAGAGTATAACATGTAAACACTATGCAGCTCATGAATTGTGAACTCTTTAATTGTTTTGTTTTATTTCATGTTGGAGATATCAGATGATAGAAACACATCCAAATTCATGCAAAATACTGATGAAAATTATAATATAAAAGCAATCCTATTAGTTTATAACAATTTATTTGATATGGTAATTGAACAAGAATTGGTAGAGCTGTGTGACCTGGTTTTGATTTTGCTGATTACATCTCAGAGTCACACAGTATTAACTGGTACTTAAAGCAATTTCATTGACATAATCCATATACATGTTGAGACTGCTCCGGTGACCTAAGTGGCTTAAGCATCCATCTTGGATGTGAGATGCTGTAGGTCTGAACCCAGGCTGAGTCATACCAAAGACTTATAAAATGGTACTAGCAGCTGCCTTGCTTGGTGCTTAGCATTAAGAAGTTAGTGTTAACCTGTCTACCTGGTGTCAATATAATGTGAGTGGGTGGGACATGATGGAACATGTCTGCGGTATGATGCTCCAGTGCTAGACATCACTATAAACTGCCACACTGAAGACATTATATTGATATGACTCAAATTGTTAAAGCTATGTTAAAATTCCAAACCCAAATCACACAGATATGCAAGTTGATTCAGAGTATAAAACAAAGCTCGGACTCTCAGGTAAAAAAAAAAATATCAACTTGTACACCAAAAAGATATGGTACTCAGAAAAAAACATCTTGTCATATATGAATCAAACCATTTTAATATTTTGAGGAATTACAGTGAAGATGTTTTCTTTCAGATTTTGAAGGATCGAGTCCAAGGGCAGCTGTTCCGATCTCATCATATGTGGAACTCGGTGCCTGGTGCTCTTACCCTCCTCCCTGAGTATTCTGATGTAATAGATGAATATCCATTTTTCTACCCAAAAACTGGAACATTTCCAACTGAGAAATTCACTGCTGTTATCTATGCTACAACGCCTGTGATGTTTTCCTCCTCCCCCTTATTTAGACTTATCCGAACAGTGGCCAAATCTGTGTATATAGACAAGGTATGTACATGTGCTTGTGTCTTATGGCAATGTCATTTTAGTACGTTTAATTAAGAAAATTTATTGAAATGTTCTATTATGGTAACTTTGTTTGATAAATATATCGATTTTCCAGACAAAATAGTCCTGAAAATTGATCATTTTGATTAGTACATGAATTATTTGGATAGAGAGAAAAAAAATTAATTTTTAACATCTGGATATTTAGATCAGTTACTGACAATGCAGCAGCCATGTATTCCTAGCATTTCTTACCCTCTACAGTTCAGTATATCTCTGTATTTGTATTCACAAGCTGACATTTCCTGTACAAGATGAGTGATATCAGGCCCACTTGTTCCTCTTGTTACTACACCTTCTATCTTTTTCTTCCTTTGGTTATCATGGAATGACACCTTGAGTCATGCAGTATATCCATACTTTATTGACCTGCATAGAAACCCCCTAGCATTCTTCAAAACAAATTTTAGAATTTGTCAGTGAATCGATCAGTGCCTAGACTATTTCCTTTTTCCATTTGTTTTAAAGACTTTAATGAGTTGTAAGCAGACCTTCAAGTGGTTTTCTGTCCTCATGTCGGAGTTTAATGTTGTGAAGATCAATTTTAATTTGAATATCATCAATAGATAGATGAACAACTCTACTTTTTACAGTTTCATATGAAAGTGTGTTTACTCAAACATATCTGTTTGTTTGATACATTTGTCCCATCATCGAAAATAATATCCTTTGTTGTCTTATTGACAAAAATTCTTTTTTCAAGATTAAATGTGGTTTTTCTTCCCCCTACCAAACTCATACCCATCTAGCCTTGGATTTTAATATAACACCTTTGTATTTTTTCCTAGATTATTCTTATTAGGCTATCCCTTTTTTCTAACTTGAGCAAAGTTTGTCCATCTATTTTGTTGGTATGTGTACTTCACAAATTTGTATATTTTGTGTTGAATTTCTTTTAGTTTTCTCCATTTCTCTTTCATTTTCCAAATAGATCTTATTTTCATTTCCTAAGTTTCAAAGAAAATTTGATCATTACAGGAAAGAAAAACATGTAGAGGGTCCTTTTTCCTAAAAATATTCACCCACAGTATAAGTTATGCAGTTGGGCATTAAATTTCAAATATCCTTTTTCCCTTGGACACTCTGAAAAGGCGCTTTCGATATCTGAATGGTCAGCCCGATATACTGGAAAGCTGTTGGTTATATTCTTTGTGATTTTTGTGTAAATCATCATTTTTACTTTTTCAGGTTTTACTTGTTATTGGCACCATACAGCCACTATTGTGTGTGGGTGCTGGTAAACACTACTATGTTGTTGTTGTTGTTGTTGTAGGGTTTAACGTCATTTTTCAGCACAGGATAGGCTATACATGGCAGCCAGTATAATTGGTGGAGGAAGAACCACCGACCCATGAGAAGCTACTGGCAGGCTTTCTCATGTACCCACGTTTGCTGAGTCTGAGACTCAAACCCATGCAGATAGAGGTGAGATGGCAGTGATCCGGAACAGCGAGCGCTTTAGACCACTCGGCCACTCAGGGCCCCAACACTACTATGTAGTACATATGTATCTTACATCCTGACAAAATGCATGCATAAACTGCATTCATATGAAATTATCAGATACAAGGAAATAATCTGCTTTATTTTATTGGAGATATTTGCCTCTTGGTATACATCTTAATTCTTATTTAAATTTCTTCAGGGTGAATTAATTCTGAGTCATTTTTCAGGTTTTGAATTGCTGCTCTAGAAGGTGGGTGTTTGTAATGCAAAATAGTACAAGTCCCTAAATCCAACTCTTACATAGAGTTCCATTCTGTACATGTTGTAATGGAGGAGTTATGAAAAAACTTAAATTTCTTATTGTAACTTTTTTAAAAACAGTTTGGATTTATCATCATTATAAGTGTACAAATTGATGAGAGTTATTCTTTAACATTACCTGTGATATCAAAAATAATAAATCTTCCATTACTGTCACACCTCTATCTATCAAATAGAAATTTAAATTATTTAAAAACAAAAAATATTGAGATCCCAGCACTGTAATGAAAACATTTGATTAAATATATTTTTGTAACCCCATTCATTAGGCCTGTATATTTCATCACTGTACAAGGAGTTTCATGAAAAGCTAATGTTACTTTTGTTTTGTTTTACATAATGAAACATGTCCCATCAATTTAAGTTCTAATCTTACAGGCCTATAGCATTCATATGTAAAACATTTATCTTGTACAACAGCCAGGACAATGCACCCGTTGCCTCTAGCTTTAAATGTAATAGTCAGCTTATTCCACATGATTTAAGTACATGTATGTAACAAAAGTAACCCATGATGGGATTTTCTTTCCCTGGACATCTCAAGCTGGAAAGGTGAATAACTAGGTACTGTTCAGCTGATGGTTCAGGTGTGAGGATATGAAATTACAGGAGAACTAGATTAATTGCCCATTCTTGGATGGGAATAAAAGTTTTTAAAAAATTCAAAAAATTGGGATGAGCGAGATTAAATAAAAGTTTGAAGATTAAAAAACAAAAATGTTTTTAAAAATTGGGATGCTGCGGTGATTTTTGAACTCAGGACAACTTGTTTAGCAGACAGATACACGGAAAGAAAGAAAGGAAGAAAGAAAGAAAGAAGGACAAATGTGGGTGTTTATATATAAAGACTATCTTAATTGCTGTCCTAGGATGGGAATAAAAAAAGTAAAAATGTATTTAAAAAGTTGGGTTAGTGAGTTTAAAAGAAAGTTTGAACATAAAAATACCAAAAAAGTTTAAAAATTGTGACCTCTTTTTTGCAGCTGGGACACAGAGAAAGAAAGAAAGACAAATGTGGGTGTTTATAAGATACCTAGGTACTATTCAGCTGTTGGTTAAGGTGTAAGGATGTGATATCAGATTAAACAGTATATTCAAATTACATACGGTTTCATATGTATGAACATTTTTTTCTGTTGTTGGTATATGATAGTTACAATGTGTTTCAGATGATTGTGATCTGGCATTGTGACATTGTCCCACCCCCTTCACACAGGTGGCCTGCAGATCTGGGTGTACCAGTCCTGGTCAAAACTAGGAATATAAAGGTGAGTTATTGTAAGTCATGCATGTAGATTATATAGAGAATATTTGCATTGGTTGTTTACAAATATTGGCAGAATGTTTTGGATCACTTGTAAAACTGTAGATAAGGCTGAGAAAAAAATGTTTCCTATTGCTTTGGTTTAAAAGTAGGATAGGCAGACCATCTTTTTTTAATCATATATGTTTAGGGGGATTGGTAGGTTTTTTGGTAAATTTTTTAAATATTTTACCATGGGGGAAAAGTACTATGTCAGCAATGAGAAACACACATATTTTTTGGTTTGGTCTAATGAATCTAGCTCTTGCTAGTCTTACAGTCCAGTATTTAGTCCCTCCATCTGTAGCTAGCTATCAGTCAGACAGTGCAATTTTAGCCCAACCATATGTAGCTAGCTATCAGTCAGACAGTGCAATTTTAGCCCAACCATACGTAGCTAGCTATCAGTCAGACAGTGCAATTTTAGCCCAACCATATGTAGCTAGCTATCAGTCAGACAGTGCAATTTTAGCCCAACCATATGTAGCTAGCTATCAGTCAGACAGTGCAATTTTAGCCCAACCATACGTAGCTAGCTATCAGTCAGACAGTGCAATTTTAGCCCAACCATACATAACTAGCTATCAGTCAGACAGTGCAATTTTAGCCCAACCATATGTAGCTAGCCATCAGTCAGACAGTGCAATTTTAGCCCAACCATACGTAGCTAGCTATCATCAGTCCATCATTTAATCTCATCATCAGCAGCTTACTGTCAGGCAGACCACTGGTATTTAGTCCCACCATCTACAGCTTGATGTCAGCCAGACAATGCATTATTTATCCCCACCATCTCCAGCTAGCTGTCAGCAAGACAGTCCATTATTTAGCCCCACCATCTACAGCTAGGTGTCAGTTAGACTGCCAGTGTTTAGTTCCACCATCTACAGCTTGATGTCAGCCAGACAGTCCAGTATTTAGTCACACTAAATACAGCTTGATGTTAACCAGACAGTCCATTATTTAGCCCCACCATCAACAGCTAGCTGTTGGTCAGTGAACAGTCACATCAGATGAACCAGACCTTTATTAATTTGGGTTTTTTAAATGTCAAATACATTGCTTTTTAGGAGTTTAATACATGTGTATAAGCTTGTTTGCATATAAGCCAAGCACCCAAACTGAATAGGTTAAAGTTAAAAAGTGCATGACCTGTGCTTATGCCAACCCATAAGTCCAGCCAATTTGAATATCATGTTATTGCTGCTCCATCTGAATGGATGGTCATATTCATATGGGGTTTCAGTACAGGAGGTCCTGGGGGTTCGGGTTTGGCATGTGATCTCATACTTTGGTGATCTACAATAACTATACAGAGGTAGTCAACAACAAAACTTAAAAATGTTAAAGTTTAGACCTTGTCCCGTGTATAGCCCATTCTCCTAATGGTTAATGCCAGTGTCAAATGATTGTATAGCCCATTCTCCTGATGGTTGATGCCAATGTCAAATGGTTGTATATCCCATTCTCCTGATGGTTGATGCCAGTGTCAAATGATTGTATAGCCCATTCTCCTGATGGTTGATGCCAGTGTCCAATGATTGTATAGCTCATTCTCCTGATGGTTGATGCCAGTGTCAAATGACTGTATAGCCCATTCTCCTGATGGTTAATGCCAGTGTCAAATGATTGTATAGCCCATTCTCCTAATGGTTGATGCCAGTGTCAAATGATTGTATAGCTCATTCTCCTGATGGTTGATGCCAGTGTCAAATGATTGTATAGCCCATTCTCCTGATGGTTGATGCCAGTGTCAAATGATTGTATAGCCCATTCTCCTGATGGTTGATGCCAGTGTTAGATGATTGTATAGCTCATTCTCCTAATGGTTGATTCCAGTGTCATAAGGTACTAGGATGAACTTTCTAAGTAAGAGTTGAGAGCATTGGTTCATAGAAGTATTTTATTTGGAATATTGAATATGGAAGCAAAAGGATTCATTAACTGGTCAAAACCTGGTCATAAATATTATTTAGTATACCTGACCACACCAAGATGGCCAAATCTAGTCAGAAATATTACTTAGTACACATGATCACCACTGAGATGAGACTGATGATTTTACTTTGCTATTTCAGACCATTAGCTCCAGATTTTATCCTTACCAGGAGATAACCACAGATGCTGTATTAAGTCTAGATGAAGATTCTTTACTCACAACAGATGAGGTATAGGATTTTTTTTGTCTATAAGTTCTGTGTTGATGTAACAAAGCATGCACATTGGAGAAGTTTACTTGGTGTCAAAACATGTATCAGAATTGGTCATGACTTAAGTCTTGGACTCACTTGTACTTTACCTCTAGGCTGTGTTTTTGCAGAAGGAAGGCAGATTCATGACTCAGAGGTCAAGGCCATATCAGTTATGATTATTGACAAACAAAAATTACCACCCTGTAGGATGCAGTTATGAGAAATATTTTAGTGAAACTATATGATAAAATTTAATTGGAATATCTTGCGTAGTTCAGAGTCACAAACCTAGAGAGTGCTGAGAGTAATAGACAAATGCCATTAATAAATACCTCATGTACATAGACAAATACCATTAATAAATAACTCATGTACATAGACAAATGCCATTAATAAATACCTCATGTATATAGACAAATGCCATTAATAAATACCTCATGTAAACAGACAAATGCCATTAATAAATACCTCATGTATATAGACAAATACCATTAATAAATACCTCATGTAAACAGACAAATACCATTAATAAATACCTCAAGTATATAGACAAATGCCATTAATAAATACCTTATGTATATAGACAAATGCCATTAATAAATACCTCATGTAAACAGACAAATACCATATCCCAAGGATGAGCGACCCAATTTTCTCCTGTTACTTGTAGGCTCGTACAAATGTAACAGAAGAAAAGAGTGAAGTCAACAAGCTTTGTATATTTTAAAAAAAATAATTTATTTCCCTAGAAAACAGTGTAAAAATTGGAAAATCGGACTTACGGTTTGTGAATATAATCCAAAATTTAATCCTAAGACTGAAAAACACAAGTCCTATCACTAAATAGTTCTGTTAGAGTCCAGGTTCGAATCTCGATGACACACAAATATAGAAGGCGATGATGTCAGATGTGGTCCATGTACGAATATCAACAATTCTTCAATTGAATCACAGTTTTTGTTTCCGAATAATTCCAGAATAAATTTCCATGAATATCTTTCAGAATTTTTTATAAGAAAGTCAACTTGTTGAGTTTCCAGGAGAATAAATTATTAAATCCAAAAAATCAGATGAAAAACAAACAATCTGGCAACAATTTAAAAAACCCCACCTCATTCCTTCAAGATGTTAAAACGACTCTGACAGAAAAATATTAAGAATGCATATTTAAACCCCCAAAACATCATTTCAAGTCTCGCAAGATGGTCATGTGGTCTCTTACTACAAGAAATCTATCACGTACACCAGTGTAGCCCCACTTAAGAACCAATAATAAAGAAACGTTTACACATAGTGATCACGCAATCAAAGTATGGCCCTGATACTGACCAATCATTTTAACTGCCTGTTTACGAACTTCCCATCCCAAGACAAACTATGTTAACTAAAAATAATTCTCATGTAACACGTTTTACGTCTTAAATAAACAACATTTACTAAAAGAAAATATCGAATTACTGAAAAAGAATTTTGAATCCGTGCAATAATCATTACAATAAAATGTAATGAAACAAAAAATAAAATAAAAAAGAATTTTAAAACACACAAGCAATTTAATTACATATACGTAACATAATAAATACCTCATGTACATAGACAAATGCCATTAATAAATACCTCATGTAAACAGATTTCTAATATAGTAAAACCACTGTATGACAAATCTTGTGATGCTGCAGAAAATGTTTGTTTTACATTGAGTCTTTTACAGAACTGGATAAATTCTTGGAAAGTGTCATGATGGAGCCAGATCTTTCTTTCACATCCTGGTTAGTAAGCAGGACTTAGGAAAACCCACTCATCCTCTTATCATGACCCGGTAAAAATTGTCCAGGCCAAGTAAAATTTTACACATACTCATTCCTGGGCCCAGTAGATGCATAGTTGCATCTCAAAAGTAAATCTGAGTTCATTTTTCTACTCTTAACAGGTACCAAATATTTAACATCACTTAACATTTAGAGTGCATTATACATTACTTTGTTCTAATTTGCTTGCTTTTTATCACTGAAGAACATGTAGCAAGTGAAGCCGATTTCCTTTTTTTACACATGTACCCAGTGTTTGCATGATACTAAAATGGGTAAAAGTTATGTACATGTTATATTGCAGTTTCATACTTGACCCTCTATTTCTGAATGATGTTCACATTTACGAGGACACTTTTCAGTAATCTAGGCCTCATTTGCATATGGAGAAAGTTTCCCTTTCAACAATTTATAACACATCTTTACGAGTCAGACCTCTGAGATGTTAAGAGACAGAGAATGTCACAATTGTGTGATTTTGTGTCTGGTCAGGCAGTATTACATTTGCCCCAGGTCACCAGTACTTGTAAGACAGAAGCTTTATTGATACATTGTCATGCCAAAGGAAAGATGCCAGCAGACAGTTCTGTAAGTATATAATTAATTTTCACAAGATAAATGTTGCCAACATACTGTCAGAAAAAGTATTTTATGTGTCTCAGATTATTTCCACCAATGTTTAGACAATGCATGCCATTCTAATCATTTTATAAAGCACACAATGTTGAGACAGCAGCCTGTTGGTCAGACTTTAATTGGGGTCATGACATAGAAATGTTCCAATTCTTTTGGCCATTCAGCAGTCATCCTTTGAGTAGCTTTTTAATGGAGGTTTGACTAAAATGGATGATTTAGTCCAAAAATTGGTGGAAATTGAGACAAATGGAATTCTTATAAATGCAATTTATGGACATTTTTCTTGTGATAATTAATTACATGTATAAGTAAGTATCTGCAGGTGTCTTTAATGAAGTGGCACTGTCTTGATAATACTGGTGATCAGTAGTAAGTGTTACACTATGACAAGATGAAAATAATAAAATTTGGACATTCTTGTCTTTTAACTTCTTCCATGTCTAACTCTTAAAGATGTGTGATAGCTTGTTGAAACTTTCTTGTCATTATAATGACACCTAGATCAATGAAAGATTTCACTATAATTGTGAATATTACTAAGAAATCAAGGGCTCTGAAAGCAACTGCAAGTTTCTCAAGTTACAGATCTTGTCTTTTATTATATGTTTATTGAAGGAGCAGTGAATTAAAATGCAGTATTTTCCTGGGTTTGAACCATTTTAGCATAAAGTGTGCATCAGGTACCTGTGGTTCTTTTAAATTAGTAAAAGTGTTAGCAGTGTAGTGGAGAAAAGTACTGTTTTAAGTAAAATGAGGACACGGACAGGTAACTACTGCAGCTTACTCATCTTAGGAACAAGCGCTTGGACAGTTCTTTTCCTGAGCCCTGATAATAAATAAGTTTATTTGTGCTAATAAACACTGAAGATGCTAACTAAAAATATTTTAAGATGCTAGTCAATGAGAGACATTATTGCCATACTTTTGGTGTTAAGGTAGCAGTCGGACATGATACTACTCATATCCTTGTTAGAATAGCAGGATGAGTCTCTTGAATAATTTACTACTACCACTATTGCAGATTGACTTTGCCTTCAGTGTATGGAGGGAGTTCCCAGAGAGGATTGTGGGATATCCAGCCAGATCCCACTTCTGGGATGAGAAGAGAAATAGATGGAGCTATTCATCGCGATGGATGAATGAGTACTCTATGGTTCTTACTGGTGCTGCCATTTTTCATAGGTAAAATCTGGATAATGTCAGTATAAAATAACACTAACTGCTAAGATAAAGTAGAAAGTTTTAATTTTATTACTAGATCATGAAACCAAAAATTTGATTTTGTCGACTAAACTTATTTTAAGTAGTACAACTTGCACAGACTTCCTTCAAATAATTCGGTTTTGTTTGAATAGTATGTTTACAGCAGAATAATAATATTTGCTGATATTTACCAGAAACATTGGGTGCTATGAACCAAAATCATTGTTTGCTATTTTTTTTAGTGCACCAAAATATTACTGTCTTGTGGAATTTTTCTAGTAAGCACTTTAATTAGTAATACGTGTACCAGTGATATTAATTAGTACTACATGTCACCAGTGATATTAACTAGTAATACATGTCACAAGTTATAATAATTGGTAATACATGTCACCAATGATATTAATTAGCAATACAGTGTGACCCCGCTATAACACAGTAGTTAGGAGTCATAGAACCCGACCGTGTTATAGACTGAACCGTGTTATAAGCAACCAGGTCAGTTAGCTGAAGAAAATGATGCATGTACCCGAAAAAATGTGCGATGGGGGTGGTGGTGTAGATAATAAATGTGGGCACAAAAATATGTGCTTCATTGGCACAGTTATCATCATAAATCGATGATATTAAATGAAAAATACACATGTAGTGAAAACAGAGAAGGCATATATAATATTTTACTTTATTCAGAGAACCACGCAATGGTACATATATGTGTATACTATTTATACATACATGTCTAATTTATAGCAGTTAATAAAGTATCAACACCGTGTACTCACCCGCGAATCACGTCACATACATTGAATCCACAATACAAGTAATTCCATCGAAGATATGGACACAGATTTAAAATATTCAATAATTTTTGTCACAGGTCATGTAGGTCTGAATTCAGTAGAAAAAAATAGCACAACCATGTAACGAGTGATGAAGCACATTTACTTTTCAGTACGTCCCAAGTCGGTAAAAGTTTGTGTTTTAAGCGCCCTCGGTAGAGTTCGTAAGCATAAACTTTTTCCTGTAAAAAGGAAACTTTCACGGCACAGTAAAAGTGTTCCAGTCACGTTGGAAGATGAAACAATTCATCAGATTCCATTTCTTTTATTTAAGTTTGGTACTGACTTCTTTTAAAGAAAGGTTCTTTGTTTTTATTGAAGATTGTAGTCGGCTTTCTTTGATGAAGGGTGCGTGTGTTATTGAAGTCACTGCTAAAGGACAGCTTTGGAGAACCAAACAAATGTCCATTTCTTATTGTGGCAGCAACATCAAAAAATTGTATTGCTTGATTGAAACTGATTTTTTCCCCCATTTGCTTAGTAACAGTTGGTGCTTCAAAGGTAATGTTTTCTTTGAAATTTCAGCTACTACTTTATCTGGGTAAAATTTTAAAAAAAATGAATTGGCCGTCATATAGTCAATTGTAGTTACTGTTCCTCTCTGCCTATTGAATAGACAAATGAGAGCTTGTTGTTTTTTTTCTTTTCTTTGTGTTTTTACATTTGTGGTAGTGGAGTGATGCTGCCTTCCATGCATGCATCAGAAATTTAAAGAAAGAGTCAATCGACGATAGAGAGCGAGGTGTTCTGGTCTGATGACAGGGATTACTACAGAAAATGTAAACGTTCTGAAGGATTTAATTCTGAGTGAAAAGAAGAGGAATTTTTCTTACCATCCACATATAAATGACAGTCTACATAAAGATATTAATTACTAGCGAGCGGCCAAAAATCTGACGAAAGATAGATTATGAGATAATGCCTCATCCGGTTGATCTCCGCTACCAGAAATGTAAATTTGAAAAAAGCGGATATCTCAAAACTTACAGTACTCATGCTAGATGGCAACCTAAGCGGATTATGATATAACAATGCACTGTTAAGATGGTTTGTCAATATGGACAAAGAATTTGTTTATGTAACAATATATAAATTTCAGTGCATTTTATATCAACTTTGTGGCTTCCTTTCAGGGGACCTCTGAATTTCTCCACTCCAAACCAATGGTTGTATATACAAATTTAAACAGCCAACAATACCGCCAATAAAAAAAAATCACCAGATGGCATATTTTGCTGCCAATAAGGAAAAAAATTTGCAATTTGCAACACTGGCGAGGCCCTGCGCGATTCCTGAATAAACTTTTTACACGTTATTTTTTGTACTTTTAAGAAGAAAATTATTTTTTCCTGTATGAGAAAAATGCATATAAAATTTCAGGAGCCACGCCACGATCGTCTTGTATTATTCATATGCGATCTCTTCCCTAAAATGATAAACTTTTTAACTTTTTTTCGTACTTTTAAGAAAGAATTTTTTTTACATGTACGAGATAAATACATGTATATGAAATTTCGGGAGCCACACCACAACCATGTTATATCTGAATTCGTGTTATAACGGAGCGTGCTATAGCGGGGTCACACTGTACATGTCACCAATGGCACAACATAGTCACAATAAACATATCTTTCAAAGCAAAAAGAAAAGCCAACACCAGAAAACAACCAGAATTTGGTATTTGTGAAAAACAAACAAACACACTGAAACATTATCATAAAAGCATTTATTGGCATGCAACCTAGTTTACCTAAACCACTTACGACCAGCGTTCAATGAGCGGGCACATTGATACACAATCCCAAAAATATAGATATCAATTTTGTGGACACAAGAAAGAATTGTAATTTTCATTAGAAACATAATTACTAGGTAATGAAAGTATTTATTTTTTTACATCCAGATAACTTTGTAAATAACAGTATATCCAAATTTAATCCAAATTTACTAACTTTTACCTAAGCTTAAAGTCACTTATCACGAACTTAGTTTGTTTCATAAACAGAATGGACTTCACAATGATACAAGTATGGACTATTGCTGTTTTCATAGGTGAAGAGCTTACAGAAATAGCAACAATCTCTGGATTGGTAAAATCATAGATTGTGGAAAACAAAGTGAGAAATTATCCCTTAACAAGGAACTTAAAAGCAAAACTTTGTAATCACCAAGTTTTCTACAAAAATTTGAAAATGAATAATACTGATTTTTCACAAGTAGGTCATTTTCCATCAAGAGGAGTCCTAATGTATGGATGTAAAATGATTTGACTAGCAGGCATGTGGATACAAAATACTGCAGCAGCAAAGTTAAACTTAAATGTACATATCCATGCAAGATAGTCTTTGAAGAAATAATGCAGTTATGCTTTCATGTAATGCCATGAAATATTTAGCCCATTTGGAATACCTTCCTAGAAAAACTGCCAGATCAACTGAAACACGTTTGGTGTTGAGTTAATCTCAGCATGAAGACATTAAAGTTCATAAAATGATTCTGATTAAATATGTCCATTGTTATTGAAAATTACAGAGATCTTTCTTTTTCAAATTTTTTGGGCTTTATTTTAACTCAGTTTTTTTATCAATCTGGATGTGGGTAATGTAAAGCAATGTAAGCTAAAAGAGCAATTTCAGGATCAGTTATACCATCTTTGATGCTGTTTAATAGCTGAATACTTACTTTATAATTGCATTGAGGGTTAGAGCATCCACGACAGATGCAGGAGGTGGCAGGTTCAAACCCCAGCTGAGTCATACCGAAGACTTATAAAAATAATAACTAACAACTGCCTTGCTTGGTGCTCAGCATTAAGAGGGTAGTGTTAGGACTAGTTGGCCAGGTGTCAGGATAATGTAACTGGGTGGGACATCATGCTACATGTCTGTGGCATGATGCCTCAGTGCTAGACATCACTATAAACTTGCACACTGCAGACATCATAGTGATCTGACTGAAAATTTTTTAAACTATGTTAAAAACTCAAACATGCACACATAATTGCATTGGGAATAATTGTCAATAAACAAGCTTTTAATAATGAAATTATTCACTTTTCTGTATAAATTACCTTTATTTTCATGATAACCAATCTCTGAAAGATCATGAACAACACAATTCAGAGAGGTTTCAGCACATCACATACATGTATGCCTTTTTGTATACATGCAAAAATATTTTGTTTTGCACATTAAAACAAGTTTCCTTTTGTTCAAAAAGCAGAGACCTTAGTTTTGTGAAGAAGAATAAACGCCAACGTTTTCAATTTCATGAAATATTGATGCTGTGATTTTATTGGCAGTTATATTGAAACTTCTGCTGATCCATGAGCAAACCTCTTAGTGCCAATTCAAGAATTTTAAGTTCACTACAAACTTTTGAACTTCTCCATAATGAACTGCATCTGTCAAACAAAGCTTTAAATCCACTGGGTATTCCTTTTGCTTGGTTGCCTTGCTATCTTTAATCAGATTTGTGAATAACTTGGAGAATTTAAGGTAGTTAAATTGTTACTTACACACAAATATTTATAACAGTGAGTAGTCAGCTGGAATGAATTGACCTGACACATGACCATGACCACTAGATTTTATGCAGATAGAATTTGCATGACTTATCTTTTTAAAAATTTCTTTTCCCTTTATCTGATTTTGATAAGAATGACATAATTAACTTGATAATACAACAGCAGGTCTGCTTTTAATTGAGTGTATTAGTGCAACACGTATGTCTGCAAATCGAAGATCAAAACAGTCATCAGTTAATTAGATTCTCATAGAAGTGCACGCAGACATAGCTGTGATGGTAGATTGACTTTTGTCATGTTTGAATTGAATACAAGAGTGCATATTGCATTTATGATGATTACACTGAAACTCAATTAAAATTTATAACTAAAGCACAAATATCACTTGTTTAATTGCTATTTATTTCTTAAAGTATTGCCACCGGTAGGCATTAGTGACATTTTCACTGATCAAAATTTTGTCAAATAGTGTTATTTACCATCTACAGAGATCTTTTTTTTGTAAAGAAAATGTAACAGAATATAGGACTACTTATCATAAGTGGAGAATTTCATGATGCTGATTTAAGTTTCTGGACACTAATTACCATTTTCAATGATAAAACGTTTTTAAGGGTTTTTATATATTTATTTATATATTTATATGTCCCTGCTGCTTGAAGATGTGTCATTTCTCACAGTCAGGGTTATATTTTCAGACTCGAGGACATAGATACACATACTGGCACTTGATTATGTTTCTTCAAGATGTGTTGGGGACATAAAGTGTCAGAATTTGCTTGTTGATCTCTCTACTGTATAGATATTATTTCTACATAATATATCCAGTTCTAATGTATTTTTCAGGTATTACAATTTTTTGTACACAAACTTTCTGAGCCATGCTCTCACAACAACAGTTGACCAGTCCCAAAACTGTGAAGATATCCTTATGAATTTTCTAGTCAGTCATGTGACCAAGCTTCCACCAATCAAAGTGACTCACAGGAAACAGTATAGAGAATCCATGGTGAATAGCAGCAATTCCAAGGGATCACAAGTTAAGGAGGCATATCATTTTACACAAAGACAAGTTTGTGTGGATACATTTGTAAATATATTTGGATATATGCCATTGGTTCGGTCCAAGCTAAGAATGGACCCCTTGTTGTTCAAAGACCCTGTGTCAAATCTAAGGAAGAAATACAAACAGATTGAGATGCTTTGAGGGGTGTGTGTGTGTGTGTGCGTGTGTGTGTGTGTGTGTGTGTATTTAAATGTAGGTAAAGTAAAGAACTGCCCAGCTTTCAACACCACAGATACAGGTATATGACTATAAACTATGTCCATACCGATAATTGTCATGCAGCAGAGTACATAGCTTACTAGATTTAGAGCTTGAATTAGTGACAATATAGTTTTTACTCTTCCATGCACTACAAGACAGAGATTAAGGGGAGGAGAAAAACATTGTATGAATTACGATCAATGGTTCTCATAAATGATCAAACTCAGTTTAATTTCCACTTTTTTAATCAGCATTTTCATCATTTTTCATGAATTTTATGTTCATTTTATATACCTGTGTTGTTGATTGTGGGCGTGTAGAATCTCTCTTGTCACACCAGACTTCTCCATCCAATAAGAAAACTTTGTTAGTTTTAAATATAATAAAGAAATGGGATATAATCTGTTGCAAGCATTCACAAATTCACAGACTTCTTGATGAGTATGGAGTAAGCGAAATAGAGGCCAGAAGATGTCATTTACTAAGCTGTGTATTAGGTGGTGACGTATATGGAGAAAATTTGTTGGCAGTTAGCTGCATCCATAATAGAACCCTCTTAAAATAGACTGTGATTGCATTGTGAAAAAAACATTGTTTTTTAAGTTATCCATTATTTCTACTTATTTAATCCTACCACTGATGTATTGAAAACCATATATATTCACTTATAAGTTGAGTTCAACCAGAAAATGCATAGATCTGCCTGTACATTATGTGATGGCAGATCATGGTCTATGTTGTTTGCTGTGTGACTTGACTTAAATGCGATTATATATGGTAGTAGTACATCATTAATCTTTTTGCTGGATGGTTGTATGCTACAGTATCATGTGCATCATGATACAGTACCTTAAGTTTATTTCTACAGCTTATGATGAAGCCTACTCTGGCATCACAAATTATTACTGTCATAGTAGTTGTTTCCAGCAATATAATAAATTCTTAAGCTCAAATAAGTTTTTTCCTCAGTGTGTAACATGGGAGGATATAGGTATGACTCTGTCCATCTGTCTGTAAATATTTTTTTTTCTGAAGCATAACTCTTAAAGTATTCAAGGTATTTCAGTGTCTTTTCCTACCTGGAATTTTCCATATTCAGTATTTTTTTAATGTAGCCCATAAAACAAAATGTTGCATCAGTAATATATATATCTAACATTGCAAGACCATAGGGTACTAACATGTACAATATATGAGGCCCAAGAGGGCATGAAATTATTCACTTGAGTAGCATCTTCCAGACAGCCAAATGCAGGAGAAGTTTGGCAGGATGTCTCGGGCATTAGGATGCTGTCTGTTGAAATACCTCTCTGTGCTGTTGATTGCATTTGAAAACAACTGTTTTAAGGTTTCTTTGTTTTTAGCAGTTTTTAAGTTGTTATATAACGTTTTTGTATTTTTACTTACGGTGACCATAGGTTATTGTAGTTTGGCATCATTGGTATAAACTTGACATCCCTGTTGCAGATGCTTTCATTTAAATGTGGTCAAAAACTGTTGAGAGGTCTTTTAAAATTTTTTTAAAATTTAGTATTGGTTGCCATTTTTGTTTATGGATTAGCATCATTTTATACAAATTCGATAAGTCCTGTATGTTAGGTTGGTTTGTTTTCTACCAAATTTGATAAAATCATTTTCAATGACTTTTGAGTTGAAGTCATTTAAAAGTTTTCCTGTCTGTAGTAATGTTGGCTATATATTTGATGGCAGATTGGCATAATTTTTACAAATTTAGGCCATCATGTCAGGATGCTATCTGCCAAGTTTGTTTGAAACATCTAATTGATTTTGAAAACTTGTTGAAAATGCAATCATTGACAGATGAATGATACATGGGGCCATGCCATAAGTATCTCCACGACAAATATTGATATTAACCAATACAGTCCTACCCACTTATATCGACATCACTTATGTCGACAAGCCACCTATTTCGACAAAAAAGCAAAGTCCTGGTCCCTTTGTCTACTATTACTACCAAAATTGTCGTGCTTGTGTCGATGTCGAGATAAAAAAATAAACGTACATGTCGACAGAAGCCCTTGGTCCCAGCTTGAACAAATCCTTTGTTTTCTAATCATTTATGTCGACAAGCTGCCAGTTCCGACCCATACTTTGTTCAACAATTAGTTGATCTTGCCGCCAGGCTTTAATTTTACCACCTTATCATTTATGTCGACCAGCTGCCAGTTCCGACCCAAACTCCGTTCAACAATTAGTTGATCTTGCCGCCAGGCTTTAATTTTCTCGCCTAATCATTTATGTCAGCAAGCGGCAAGTTCCAACCTGTACTTTATTCAACAGTTAGTTGATCTTGCCGGCAGGTTTTAATGTTGCGGTCAGATAAAAAAAAAACAACAGGCTTTTGTTTGGTCCTATAAAGTTGGCCTCTCGCGGCGACTTAAATAAAAGCAATGAAATCTGATCTGATTCTTGCATTTTCCAAAGTGATCGGTGATTAAAACAAGTTTATTGCGCTGTGAAAGTTTCCTTTTTAACTTTATTTATATTTACGATGGCTACCAACGGCAGTGTAAACGCAGATTAAATTTACAGTCTCTGGAAACTAAATATCTGGCTGTTAAGGAAGTTGAGGGTGGGGCATCTCGCAAAGATGTCTGTGAAAAATTTTAAATGTATTGAGCAGACATTGTTACAATATTGTATTGTAAGAATCATTTTCTTTTAATACCTCATTAGCATGTGTCAATGTATACAATATTATGCCTTCATTAATCATATCAGCCGCATATCTCTTGTTCGCTTTTATGTACTTTTCATGATGACTTCTGTAACTAAATACACGTACTGTTTAAACCAACTTGTTGACAGGTTTTCATTTCCCAGTGAATAGCCCCATCCCCTTGGTAGCCTCAGTAAGATGGGAATTGACTGACCAAAATCTAGGCCAATTTAAGTGCATGTACTCCAAGCGTGTAAATAACAACTAGGCAACCATGTGCTTATGCCGACATTGCATAATCATAGTGAATGTTTTTCATATCAGGATGTGACCGATGCAATATTTTATTGTGGATTTTATTACACAAAGGTAACCAAAATGTAATTTGTCAATATACAAGTGTATTTGACACTGGTTTTTTCTTCGTGTAATCAAAATTTGCATTGTTTGGTTTCTCAAAGTGTAAATGCTACTCACTGACGACAGGTCACCCCTTACTGAAGAATTTAACTTGTATCTTTTTTTCAGTACCCCCCCCAAACACTTATCTCGACATCCACCTATGTCGACAATATTTCCTCAGGCCCGAGGATGTCGACATAAACAGGTAGGACTGTATGTGGTATGTATGATTACAGTTCTGGTCTGGTAGACACATGAAAAATTCCTGTATCCTCCAATTATGCTCTCTCATTTGAGGGTATGTCTTCTGATATTTGTAAGTACTTCATTTTCATGTATAGTAAAATCTTGACAAACTAAACCCATTGGGAAACATGAGAATGATTTTGGTAACTGAAATTAATGACAATACAGATGTTTGCAGGCATTGTGTTTTAACAATTTTGTACAAATGGGATGTGATCACCATCAGGCATGGACTTATTGTCAGATAATTGGGATAATCACCTTTTCTTCCTCCATGGAATTAATCTCCATGGAAATTGGAGTATTTGGACAGATTTCTAGACATTTTACATGGAAAATTCTTGGAAATAACATGCTGAAAAATGCCAGTGATGTCCACTGATAGAGAACATTTTTGCAAACTAAGCCAATGGAAAAATAGGCTAAAAAATATTATGCAGGTAGATACTCGGAGTATTTGTTAGCCTGCATTTTGAGGGAGTTGTGTTCACTTGTTGAAGATATCTTTATACGGTCAAGATTCGGTTTCATTGCCTCCCATTTTACAGTTCATTCTGAGGTGTTTATTCTGCGTTACTCAGTATAAATGATGTAATGTTCTTAGTTGGTTCTAATCTTTAATCACTTTTAAGAATTCATATAAGTGTGTCTTATTTTATTTTATGCTAAGATAATATACTTGTGATGAACCTTTGTAAGCAATGAGTATAAATAAATGTATCACAGTGGTAAATTAATTACTCGCTGATCAAAATTTTCTTCATCAAAATAATGTACTCGTACAATCTGGTATTATATTCAAGCATATATCCCATGAGATCTTTATGTAATCTGTTTTGTAATAGAGTATGATGCCAGTTAATAAGCTCCATTGCAAGAGACCATCTTGTAGTGTTAGACAAGTTTTTTGTGTGCACTGGATCCAAGGATATAGGGGGAAAAAAAAGGCAGTGACAAAAATACTTTTTGTCCACAATCATGCACAAATCTCTGAGGCAGGGAAAGAACAGTAACAAAAATAATGTTTTGTCCACAATCATGCACAAATCTCTCTGGTAGGAAAAGAAAACCCAGACAAATATACTGTGATGTCAACAATTGTGTACAAATCTCTTAATTCAAAAATTTTTTTTCATGAGAAGTACAGTTGTTATTGTAGTTAAAAGCTTGTAAGACCATGCACTCTGATTCACAAATGCAATCTTCAGAAAAATGATTTCACATTATCCAAAACTCTTATTTCTACAACCATAATGAGTGATTAAAGTTTTTGAATTTTTAAATTTGCATCTATGACTTCAAAACATCTGTTTATAAAGTAATGAAAGTTTCCAAATTCATTCCTATGATTTATAAATAAACATTAGCATGTAATTCATGAGGTCACATGTTGTAGTTTGCTTATTGTTCATAAAAAATACAATGTAATTGACTGTGCATATTTATAAGTGGTATTAGGAAATTACCTTATAAAATAGTGCTGAAAGAGACACTTGGAAAAACTTGTTTCAACATGCTAGCCATCTCAAGAAATGGAAATGCCTACAGCATTCTTTTAGACTGCAACTTGCTGTCCAGGACTAGGTAAATTTAAAAGAGTAAATACTTCTAATGTTAAGAAATGAGATTAGAATAGAATTTAATGCACATGTTAAAATTCCATTAAGAACTTTTGTATTAAATTAACTAATTATACCATTGTTGCAAACTGGAATAGGAGACCCAAGTTTTTATATCAGTGATTCATCTAGTCATTATTGAATTCAAATGATCCTCAAATGAAATTGACCATTCTGATTGTGTGTGCATTTTGTATTGTTTATATCTTACAAAATTGACCATTCTGATTATGTGTGCATTTTGTATTGTTTATATCTTACAAAATTGACCATTCACAAAATTTAAACAGAGGTACTTTATACGTTGGTTGATATTTGTTGATTGCTACCTCTGGTTTCCAAGGAAACTGCATGTTTGCAGTGGTTTTATGTATTTCATAAAGATTTTATTATTTATGTGTGCAATCAAAATAAGATAAACACCACTACATGTATAGATGCTATTTTTATTTGAATATATTAAATACATGCACTGAAAATTACCAGTTACTGTGCTTGATTTCTTCTGCAAAACATATCAAAACATCACTATAGATATATAACTTTTTACACTTTACTATAGATACATAACTTGTTAGGCATTACTATAGATATATAACTTATTGGGCTTTATTATAGATACATAACTTGCTAGGCTTTATTATAGATACATAACTTGTGAGGCCTTCTGACAGATACATAACTTCTGAGGCCTTACTATAGATAAACTTGTTAGGCCTTACATTAGATATTTTATCTTCCATTACCAGTTTATAAGGCAGTGTTATTGATACTCATGTATAACTGTACATGTATGAAAAGTCCATAAATAGTGCTCTGCATGTGTGTAAGTGGGTCTGTTTAGAATGTTGGATGGCCTTTGCCAGGTTTTATTCATTTTAGCATATGTATACACTTTGCTACAAGAGCAAAAAATGATTGTTTTGCTGCATGTTAACCAAACATGTTGAACTTCTCATACGAGTACAAAAGGTCAAAACCATTCAGAGCTTATATGTCACCAACTTGTAGAAAATCTTCTGTGATGGTATTTAATATTTTGTTTTTATCTTTACTGGTCATAGACCAGAGGAGCTTATAGGATTGTCTTGCATGTGTCATCCAACCGTCCATTAGTGCAAGTTTGTTACTGCTATTCCTTGTAAACTACTTAAGAGGACTGCCATAAAAACACAACTTTACACACACACACACACACACACACACACACACACACTTATCCCGTGTTCCATTTAGTCCTAAATAAAAAGTGATGCTTCTCCTGAATGAATGGTCATATCAGCATGGGTTTTTAATAAAAGACTTTTTATAATGTTTTGTCAGTCTGAATTAAAATGGTGCTGATCTGATGTCCAATATATGGCCATATTCTTTTCACTACTTCTCTTAAATTGAAAGTCTATTTGATATGGGATTTTAGTTCTTATGATGTAGTTAGTCCTACATGAAAAGGACTAACTCTCAATAGGCCACCATGGTGACTATTATATTGTTATCTCTACTTCTTCCAAATGGATGGCTATATTAACATGGGGTTTTCACCAATAGACTTCCTATGATACCTATTTAGGCCTTAATGAAAATGGTATTACTTGTACATCCAATATGGCTGCTACAATGACTGTCTTAAAAAACTTGTTGGCAATAATCTCCCTGATGGATGATCATTATGATAAGGGTTTTCACCAAAACACTTCTAACAATATCTGCTCTGACCTGATTGAAAATGTTGCCAAATTGACATCCAAGGATGCCATTTTGAAAATCTTGTTGTCACTACATCACCTGAATGGAAAGTCACGTTGACATTGGGGTTTTCACCAGAAGACTACTTACAATGACTAGTTGATCCTAAATGAAAACGGTATTAGTTGTATGTCCAAAATGGCTACCATGATTGCTGTCCTGAAATCTGTTGTAGGGATGTAATCTGTTTTAATTACTCCCTTGAAGGGATGATGATTATAACATGTTTTTTTTTGCAAAAGATATCTAATGGTGTCTATTTTGTCCTTAATGAAAATGGTGCTAATCTGACATCCAATATGTCCACCAGAGTCTCTAATTTGAAAATCTTATTATTAGTGAAATATATTGAAAGACAGTTTCAACACTTGGCAGCTAAAAAGAAGAAATGGATTTATCTTGAATTCCTGTAAATTCTTTTCCAGCAGTAGAGTATCAGTTCCTTTGAGGGACTTTTATATATATTTTGTCAGGGTTGTATTTTTTTTAACAAGAACTGAATGTGCATTATGACCGAGACTAAGAGGTTGTAGAGTATATTTGATGGGTACGACTTAAGATTTAAGATGTGAAAATAGGATTTTAATAAGTTTTAAAAAAAACCCCAAAAACCAGTTCATTATGTACCACATCTAGTCCTACATTGTTTGTTGCAACACAGTTATTTTAATTTGGTGCACAAATTTTATTTACCTGAGATCAAGTGCACATAATTAGGACAAAGGTCAGGTTTGGGTCTGCATAAAGATTTCATGCTTTGGGTAAGGAGTCGGAATCTTCTTTCTTAAAGAGAAATGACCCAGTATACAAATCATTTGAAATCTGCATATTTCACTGTTTGTAAATCAAGTAGGTGCAGCTGACAAGGTAGTTAAAATATGGTTAGTTACAGCTGATAGACTGGACACATTCAAGCAAGGTGTGACAATTCTGGTATTACACCTGGCAAGGATGATGCTGGAAAACTGGTCTCAAAACTTAAATCATCATTTTTTTCCTACATGGGCCATATACGTAAATGTTGACTTGCCCAACAATGATTTTTTTTGGCTGGGATAGTATGTAATGGTCATCCGCTGTCAGGTTGTAGTCATTATTGTTAATTTTGCTGGCACTGTACATACAGATCCAGTTTGGAAATGATACTGCTTGAGCATTTACAGTTCAAGGAACTCATCAAATTCATCATTTATTTTGCACTCACAGTGTAATTAATGATCTTTCTACACGCTAAATAATGTACATAAGTTGTGTAGGTATAGATATGAAATAGATATACAACAAAGTTTTTGTAAATCTTTACTTGAAAAAGTTTTGCATGTCTAGTCTGGTTCCACCAGTGTAGTGGAAATAAATTTCTGTCATATTTTTATCAAAAATTGATTTTGTAATTGTAAGCAAGTCAACTATAAGTTCTCTTTAATTGTTAAAGGGGTCAGTGGGACAAGTCAGGTAGAGTCAAGACTCGTTCTTGGCAAAATGAAGCAGAGAAATGTAAGATCATTCCCTTCTTCCATTTGCAGATGCTACAGCCTCAGTGTGAATATTATTATACAATATCTAATTATTCTGAGAGTTAATTTATTGGTGGTCAATGGGAATCATTTATAGTGGAACAAAACAGGTTAATTTGCTGTTAATGATTTGTTACAAATATTTTAAAGCATTTCAAATTGAATTTAAATTGTAGCTTTTAAAAGTGAACTTTTATTTGGTTGTTATGAACCTTTTTCACTTACTTTGCAGTTTGTTTTTTTTTGTTTTTGCTATTTTGCTGGGTTTGCTTTTTTTGTTATCACGTGTACAACATGTAGATGTCTTGAGTAGTGATTTCATAAGAGTTGCAGAATTCTGTATTATGGTTGGAGGTGTATTTATTTGACTCTTGGCTAACTTTAGGTCTAAAATCAAATTGTCAACATGTTATTAAAAGATAACTATACTACTACTACTACTACTTGCATTATTTAATCTGTTTGCAGCTGAAGGCATTATTTAATATAGTTACCTGATCATGGAATTGTTTAATCTGGTTGCCTGACCATGGTACTATTTAATCTAATTGCCTGATCACGGTATTATTGAATCTAGTTATTTGATGGAGGAATTATTTAATGCACTTACCTGATCATGGTACAGTATTATTTAATCTAGTTACCTGATCAAGGTGTTATTTAATCCACTTACCAGATCGAGTTATTATTTAATCTAATTACATGATCATGGTATTATTTAATTTAGTTGCCCAATCATAGTTTTATTTGATCCATTTACCTTATCATGGTATTATTTAATCTAAATGCCTGATCATGGTATTATTTAATCTAGTAGTATGATCATGGTATTATTTACTCTAGTAGTATGATCATGGTATTATTTAATCTAGTTGCCTGATAGCCAAACCAAGTCAACAAGAATATAGTTTCATCTTACAATAAAGAGGTCTTTACAAATACCAGTACATTCTGAGTACATTATGAAGACCAGTACTGATATTTATTCAATCTGATGTTTTACGTAGGTGAGTTTGTGTATGTCTGTGTTTCAGTTTGACTACTCCATGCATCACTAGATGTATGGATATTCAGATGAATGAAATTGCCAGTGTTAAATTATATTGCAAGATGGAAGTGTTTGAAAGAGAGATGAGGGAAAATCATGTTATATCTATTTTATTATGACAAGTAATCTACATGCTTTTAATAAAGATTTTGTAACACTTCATTTTTGATCAGTTATTTATACTGTAAATTATGTGTTACCAGTGTTTGCCATTATGCCATCTTTTAGTTCGTATCTGATTTTAGAGCCCAGAATAATGAAATATTTTTTGTAAGATACCTGTGGTAACTTGAAGTCATTTTAACTTTTTTTGACTGGAAAAAGCATTATCTCAAAAGCAAAACATTGACATGTCAGTAGTTGGCATTGTTTAAGATCTTATTTATGTTGCATACTTTCTAGGGGTACACTAATTGAAAACTTGTGTCAACCGAATATATTTCAGAGACATCAAGATACTCATGACTTGTGATTCTAAAGCTCGAGTTGTTAAGCTCATCACATTATCAAACTACTGAAAGCCATTTAGTATTATTGTCTGTATTTGCAGAATTATTGACCTTCTCCTGTGTGTCATTGACACCTGAAGAAATTAAGAGCATGTAAAAAATAATCTTGCCTGTATTAGTATATAGGTGTACATATTTCTTGAATTCTTTATGTGTATGATTGTGTCTTCCATTGAATAACACGAGTACAGGATAGCTCTGTTCTACCTCACTTGACCCTTATCTTGACTTGTGAATTATTTTGACTGTCTACTGTGAGCAAGTGCACACATAGTAGCCAACAAATCATCACTTGAACATTCTTTCACAGTAATGGGGATAAACATTATTTGCAACACAATTACGCACTAAAGTGAGCAGTGGTTGAAGTTAAATGCCCCATAAAACAGGTCATTTTGTACCACTCAACATAGATGCATCTACAGGTTCTTTAGTTTAATTTCAAGTAATAAAAGTTGCTCTAGTTGTTAATTTAAAGACTTTTACTCTCATTTTTCTTTTTGATGGTAAATCAATTCTAGATCAAAGTCGAATTAGTTCATTAGTTCTTTTGTCTCTTTTGATTAATTTTATGGAATAATAGTGGACTTTATTTTTTTAACCTATTCACATTTGTATAATTGTGCAAGCAATACGCAGTACTCCATTCAGCTGCATCTAATTCCATTACCATAGATGTTTCAACCACTATTCTTTGAAAGCTAAAGTGTGTTAAAATGTCATGTAACCTTTACATTGAATATTTCAGTGTGAACCTAACTTTTTATGTGCTAACTTAAGGAACTTTTAAATGGAATTCACAATACACAATTTTTACTGTAACCCACATTTTTTGTTCAGAAATGTGGAAAAGAATCCTTCATTACATCTCAGGTGGAATGCATATGAAGAATTTTATTAACATCACTTTTAAATTTTTGTCTCACCTTTGAAGTGTAGGTAAGACAGGTGCCACTGATGAAGTTTGACATGCAGATGTCTTTGGAGGTTCCAGAGTGACATTTTACTCGAGAAAAAGATGTTACCATTTTAACCTATATGTTGGGACACAGTATTTGTTGGGACACCAGAAATTAATTTTAAAAGTAATTTTTTGTGCACTGAATATTCTGGGACACATCGTTTGTTTGAGTTGTAAGTTGTGGGACACCTTTTAAATCATTTGAAAATATGTTGGAAAATACACTCCAATTGAAATTTTATTTTTAAAAATATAAAACTGTACTTGAGATAAAACTCTTTAATCCACTGCAGCAGCATCTCATCAACACAAACCCTTCTCTTGCACACATATGATCCATTCTTTCGGTGCATGAATATTTTTTTAGCTTTCTCATACTATGAAAAATTGTTAGAGGCAACACATCACCTGAAGTGGAAACTGCAAGGACTCGGGTCAGATTTTTTCAAATCTGCACCAGTCTTGCTAATTCTCACACTTTTGATCCCCATCTTATCATCAGTCTGTCCAGGAATGTGATCCAAGTACACCAGAATTTCATCCATGTTAATGATCATATTGTCGGTGAAATCATCTGCATCTCTTCTGGCCTTCACAAATTCATCACATGATTTTATTTTCTCCAAATCTTCTGGGTAATGCTGGGTCATCGATGTCCGTGCATGAAGTACTATATTGTGTCATTTTAAAAATTGTTCCATTGTTTCAATTTATTTTCAAAATTCCCATTAATACCGGTGAAAAGAAACCAAAATTAGTTTCCATATCTCGGCCGTCTTTGTATCTTCAAAAAATAAAAAAAATAGGCACACTTAAAAGAATTCATGGTCGGCTTCCGAGGTCAGCTTGCTTTGCAATAAAATAACCTTTGTATTGATATCCTTAAAAAAAATCCCCCAGCTTCAGAATATTCGAAATCGTCTTCTGAGGTCGGCTTGCTTTGTAATAATAATAACCTTTGTCTCTGATGTCCTGTCAATAAGTTCAAAGAAGGAGATTACTGCTCACTGCTAGTTGTCCTTATTCACCACCCAGGCTTCTATGTGCTTGGCATTGGTAGTTATAATTAATAGAAAGGAGCATTGATGTCTCTGGGTAAATAGTAATGATACTTTTGTAACCCACGCTGGCAGAAAGATCGTTACTTGCACTCAAGTGAATGTGTTTTAAAATAATAATTTTTATTTGCGAGGTACTGTCATACAGTAGACCTGGATATAATTCAATCTTTGTTAATTTGCACCTAACACTGTCATGCGTGAATGGCAGTTGTCTTCAATATATTGGTTGATTATTTCCCTCTTGTTTGCGAACTCATCTGCTTGTCTTCTGGTCTTCACGAATTCATCACATGATTTTATTTTCTCCAAATATTCTGGACGACATTGGGTCATTGACGTCCATGCACAAAGCACTATATTGTGTCACTTTAAAATTTGTTCCATTGTTTCAATTTATTTTCAAAATTCCCGTGAATACCAGTGAAAAGTAACCAAAGTTTGCTTCCATATCTCAGCCGTCTTTGTATCTTCAAAAAAAAAATAAAAATGGCACATTTAAAAGAATCCATAGACAGCTTCTGATGCCAGCTTGCTTTGCAATAAAATAACCTTTGTATTGATATCCTTTAAAAAAAATAAAAAAAATAACCAAAGCTGGCTTTTGAGGTTGGCTTGCTTTTGTAACAAAAATAACCTTTGTCTTTGATGTCCAGTCAGTAAGTTCAAAGATGGAGTTTACTGCTCGCTGCCGGTTGTGTTTATTCACCACCCGGGCTTCTATGTGCTTGGCATCTATAGTAATAATTAATACAAAGGAGCATTGTCTGCAGGAAAAATAGTAATGATACTTTTGTAACCCATGCTGGTAAAAAGATTGTCACTTACACTCAAGTGAATGTGTTTTTAAATAATGATTTTTATTTGCAAGATACTGTCATACCGTAGACCTGAATATAATTCAATCTCGATTATTTTGCACCTCACACCATGTCATGCATGAATGGCAGTTGTCTTCAAGATATCAGTTGATTATTTCCCTCTTGTTTGTGATTTTGTTGGATCCAGTTTTCAGTCAGATAACATATTTAAACCATTGAGCACAACCAAACACAATTTGTTTCTCAATGTTCATGTCAATGAACAACGTGGCGTTATCGGACATAAGCAATACACACTACAGTATGGAAGCCTATGCTACATATACTGATTTCATGAATATATTTTATTCTTTAATGCTCATGTTGAAAAAAAAAGGAATCAATGATGACAATATAAGGTTAGTTTCTTTTTTTTATATTATCAAATAAGTGTTTTGCTTATCTATTTTATTGCAACGTGCAGTGTGGGGGGAGCACAAATGCAATACAGATTCATTTAGTTCCTTAAGTCTTGGGACATATAACCAAGGTGAAAAAAAAGCTTCACCATAAGTTCTGAGACAGGAAAAGAATAATTATTTCATTGTGTCCCAATATATATGGTAAATATGGTATCTTGTGAGCAAGATTTTCAATATTGCATTATAATAGCTCTTTTATGTACTGTACTGTACTTCATTATAATTCGAGTCCAACTATAAACAATATAGATGCATAGGCAGATCAGGGTCTATGTTATTTATGCTACTGATTAATCCATGCAAACTGCATAGACCCAGATTTGCTGGCACATTATGCAACAGCAGATCTGGGTCTGTGCAGTTTGCAGTTGGACTTATTCCTTAATGAAATGATGATAAAGTACACAATAAAGGAAACGCCGTTTTATTGCAATCACTTTTTACTTAGCCAGAAAAAAGACATACATATTAGGAATGTAAACAACTGCACACAGTCCTTATTTTTCCTGACTGATATCATACCAGTCATACTTCCTGATGGTGCAGGTGTCATGTGAGAACCTGAAGTCGGGGCTCAGGAGGGGAAGGATTATTCATCTGTTTCTCCAAGTCAGCATATTCCTGTATGATGCTGTTAAGGGATTCCAGGCTCAGACTGAAGTCTTCAGCCTCCATCCCAGTGATGTGAGTGTAATGATGAATATGGGCCTGAAAATGAGAAACTTATTGAATTACTGGTTACACCTATATTTTTAACATTGTCATTTTATTACCAGCTCAGATGTGTAAAAGTTACTATACATGGTACATTATACACCTACCATCTCAAGTTATTTTGTGTAAACCATTTTTCTTCTTTCAATCTTGGTGACCTTGACCTTTGAATACTGGACCCCAAACTTGATAGGTACCTTTCTTGTCTGAAATGCAAGCCATTCATAAAGTTGGTAATAATTTGTGGCATAGGACCAGAGTTTTTTTTTGTGGAGTCCGTTTTCTTTCTTGGAATTCATTGAGCATCTCCTCTGACCTTGTAACTTCCAAATCGCTTGCTGTTTTCCTTGTCTCAAGTGCAGGTGATCAACAAAGTGTTTTCAAGGCATGTGATACTGTTTTGTGGCAGTTTTTTTTTTTTTTTTACTGTTTTCTGTCTATAATGTAGACCAAGTTGGACATGCTCAGAAAGGTCTTCCCTATTCTTCCTGGCTTAACATAATGTAATTAGTAGATCCCTATTTTCTGGGTCTTCATTTAGAAATTGAAAAAAAATGGTAAACAGCTCTATCAATTTCTGATTACATTTTGTGTCCATATACTATATAAATCTGTTATTTTCACCTGAAATGACCATGCAAACAATACTTTTCTACATTAGTGACTGGTACACTCTTTCTCGAATGATGTCACACATAATAGCAAACCATGCCTTACTCAAGGTAGGTAATGCAGCCTTTGACTCCAAGTCCTCATTCATTTTATGGCATATATTGGGAATTCTGTTGGAGTTCTTTTTACCCAACAAATGGTTCTACACATTATATTAAAGCACTTAAGGTCAAGTGCCAATACTATCTGAGGAGGCAGACAGATGAACCCTCACAACATACATGTACATTCAGCTGTAGTAATTACATAGCTGATGACAGAAATGTTTATTAGTTGCAGAGCTTATTTTCAACTGGCACATACAAAAGAGCAAAATTATGCTGAAGCAGTATAACACTCTTAAAAATGGTGGCCAATTCATGCATGGCTATTCAAGTTAAAGTTACATGTCTACATGAAGATCCCTTGAACTACCTTTCTCTTGTACAGCTTGAGGAACCTGTCACGTAGATCTGTGAAGCTGTACTGAACACAGGTATTGTTGGCCAAGGTTAGCAGGGAGTGGGGCTGACCCACAGGTGGCACTGAACACAGCCCAGTCTTCCACCCTTCCTGGTTCCAGTGGATAAAGCGTAAACTACCCTTTAGTCTAAAAAAAGAGAGAAAAACATTTAACCATGGTATTCATCATAACCAGAGAAAGCAGCCATTACCTAGATGTGTCTAAACTAGTTATGATCTTGATGTGGCTAAACTAGTGATATAGATGTGGCTAAACTAGTTGGATCTTGATGTGGCTAAACTAGTTAAATCTAGATGTGTCTAAACTAGTCATGATCTAGATGTGTCTAGTCAGATCTAGATGTGGCTACACTAGCTAGATCTGGATGAGTCTAGTCAGATCTTGATGTGGCTCAACTAGTCAGATCTAGATGTGTCTAGTCAGATCTAGATGTGGCTAAACTAGTTAGATTTAGATGTATCTAAACTAGTCATGATCTAGATGTGTCTAGTCAGATCTAGATGTGGCTAAACTAGTCAGATCTTGATGTGGCTCAACCAGTCAGATCTTGATCAGGCTAAACTAGTTAGATCTAGATAAGTGTATCAGATCTTAATGTGGCTCAACTAGTCAGATCTAGATGTGGCTAAACTAGTTAGATGTAGCTAAACTAGTTAGATTTAGATGTGGCTAAACTAGTTAGATCTTGATGTGGCGAAACTAGTTAAATCTAGATGTGGCTAAACTAGTTAAATCTAGATGTGGCTAAACTACTTAGATCTTGATGTGGCTAAACTAGTTAGATTTAGATGTGGCTAAAATAGCTATATCTAGATATGGCTAAACTAGTCAGATCTTGATATGGCTAACTAATTAGATCAAGATGTGGCTAATCTAGTTAGATCTAGATGTGGCTAAACTAGTTAGATGTGGCTAAGCTAGTTAGATTTAGATGTGGCTAAACTAGTTAGATCTAGATGTGACTAAACTGGTCAGATCTTGAAACTAGTTAGATTTAGATGTGGCTAAACTAGTTAGATTTAGATGTGGCTAAACTAGTTAGATCTATATGTGGCTAAACTAGTTGGATCTTGATGTGGCAAAACTAGTTTGATCTTGATGTGGCTAAACTAGTTGGATCTTGATGTGGCTAAACTAGTTAGATTTAGCTGTGGCTAACCTAGTCAGATCAAGATGTGGCTAAACTAGATTTAAACAAATTATTATTTATAACAATTTAGACTTATGGAATAAATCAGATATATAAATTGGTGTGAAGATGCAAGTTCAGATATGTGTAGTTAGTCACCTCAGACCACGGCCCGTAGGGACAAATCTGTCCAAGACTTCTGAGTATACAAACAGAACTGGAACTAAAGAGAACATACTTAACATCTTTTCAAATCTAAATCATTTTGCAAGTATTGAAACAATGTTAAGAAAACTGAAATTTTAGTAATTATACCTTTTTTAAATACAGTTATTCATGATCATAACTTCTGAATTTGAAGTTAGAAATGAAATTTTGTGTTCAAGATTTCCATGAGTATCGAGCCTGCAGAGGAATAAATTTGACACACAGATAAAATTAACTACCATTCTCTTTTATTTAGCTGAATAATACTAACTTCATGAAAATGTACAATTAGACAAAGAGCAAATGCTCCTGCCCATTACCTCCCCTTGCCACTTACAGTTAGTGCTAGTTTAAGCTGAGCAGAACATCATGTAACAGGATACTCACACTGCGGGGAGGATGGGAGGTTATTAAAGTAATGTGATTGGGTAAGTATTCTACGAGAAATATAATTACTAAATATTTGCTTTCTCCTTCGAATACATATCCTGATAACATTAATGTTAGGAGAAGAGTTGAGAGATTGAAGGAATGTTAAGCATCCAAAATATATCCCAGGTAACCTCTGAGGGGAAACTATTGAAGGTTAATCCACTCTCTTAACTGTGAGCAGCACAACTGGAGGCAATGTGTTTTACGTTGGGAAAGAAGAAATAATGAGATCTTCTTTACCATGTAGAATTTCCAGGAAGGTGTGCTGATGTCAATTAGGTCTGGTTCACTTGTGCGACTGAATCTACCAAATTCAGAGTTTGTCACTGTGGAGCCAAGTCTCGTAGATAAAACTCAAGAAGGTTGACTGTGCATGCCAACTGACGGCCTCAGTGATATCTTTGATAGAGATATGATGGTTAAGGCAAGGTTCGCTGAGATTGCTCTAATCTCATGAGCAGAGATCTTCATGAAGCGACTCTGTTCTAGTGATATATATGCCATGCATATTACCCACTTTAACCACAATGAGAAGGCTTGATGGTTTATGTCCTCTTTCCCAGGTTTAGCTGGGAGAAAGAGGTGTCTTTGGGCTGCACAAAGTGGCTCAAACCACTTAAGATAAAAGTCTGAGCAAACATATCAGGTCCTGTTTGAAAGCCTCTTGGGATGTATCAATACAGGAAAGAGGTTGTATGATGACTTTCTCAATGCCCACTGACAGCAACCAATTCCTGGTGACAAAACTGGGTTGTATCATAAGAACCACCAAGCCACTTGATGAAAACTAAAGGTAGGCTGGGTCAACAAAGAGGGCATGTAATTCACTGACTCTGCAAGCCAAAGCGAGTGATACCATGAAACAGGTATTGTATAAAAGGAGCTTCAGTGAGATTCTGGCTAAAGGCCTGAATTCAGCCTAGTCAGAACCCAGCAAAGATTCTAATTAGGAAAACAATGTGAGTGAATTAGGCCTTATGATATCAAAGTTTGAGCACAAGTCAGGGAGGTCTTTGTTATGACCAAGATTCTCCCAAACATAATGATGGGACATGCCCTTAATAGCAATTGGAGTCAACCATTTCTCTTCAGACAGGCAAAGAAAAAAGCCAGCTACTCCTAGGGACAGAAGCACTCAAAGAAAAGATGTTTTGACTTTAAGCCAGTCCCTAAAAATGTGCCACTTCCCTTCATAATTGACAAAGATGGAACTTACCAATGAATCAGAAAATATTAATGATGTAAAAAGGAAATGAGATCATTCTTTCCTTTGATTAGGCTGGAACTGATCATATGTGTCTGAAGGATGTCTTCCAAACATGAGGCCGTGGTGGAAATAGATGAAGTCATACAAAACAGGGAATATGAATCAGTGGGGTAGTTTCACAAAGGCCCAAGGAATTATGTTCAGACTAGGAGAGCCCTAGAAACTGAAAACAATTTCCTCAGAATGTAAACCACAGGAATTTCCATAAGGACAGATGGATAGGAATGTGAAAGTATGCATTTGTCCGAGCGAGACAAATAGGAAATTTATTCAATTGGATAGTAAGGCAGACTGATCTTGCCATCTCCATCTTGAACGTTATTGGCCATCCTAACCATAAAAGGCTTGGAGGAAATATCCAGGGAATGTGGATTCTGAACAATTGCCACTGCCCTCTTCTCAATAAGCATCCAAACATCTTGCAACAAAACTGTCTCCTTTGCCAAGTCTGATGGTACTTCTGTCAGGAATGGAGAGGATGAAAGAGGAGGGGCAAAAATGAAAATCAAAGCCTTTCTGCGACAATTTGGAGAGATGCAGGGGCAGTTCTTGAAATGCCTGTTCCACAGTTCCTCTATCTTGCCATCAAACATCAAAGACAATCCAATAGGAGGTTCGCAGGGCCAGGGCAGGATGTACATGGCCGGCTTTGACTGCAAGTTGGAAAGAAAATTACCAGAGATGCCAAAGCAAACAGAAGCTCTCAATATATACAAGCAGACAGACTGTTCAATGTCCTTTTCTGGTTTCTAGAACAGTTGATTTCAGTAAAATCTGTGTCATCTGTATCCAATATTTGCTAAGTCAAGTTTTAATATTTCTAAAACAAACTGAACAAATGAAAAGAAGGAACTATTGTAAACATGTGTTCAAGGAGATGTAGCTCCAAAATTTACGTAATTATTGAGATTATCAAAGATTATCAAAGATGTTAAAGTGTATCAAATCTATTGGTTGAGAGTATAGACTTGACTATGCAAATGTGGTGACTGTGTTATTTAGACTTGACTATGCAAATGTGGTGACTGTGTTATTAAAGAAACTCCAATCTGATTTGAATCCCAACGAAGTTGACCGTATTTGGGACCCACAGGCAACAATCAGGTTACAGCATATAAATCAATGAATGAAATCAACAAGTTTTGTGCAATTTTTATATCCTTGATGACTTTTGTTTTTAAAATCGTAAATTAGGTACAAACAAATGCAAGGATGTGTGTAAACTTAGACTGTATTTCCTCAGTTGGAAAGGGGTCACAATTCTTAATATAAAAATTAAAAACTGTAATAATAACAAAATTCTTAATCAAAAGCTTTACTGGGTTAGAAGTAAAATTAAATTTTAAAAAAATCTGAGGTGTTTTCAAAGTTCTAAACTCTTTTTTGAAGCTCAAGACACTAAGCAGTTACAAGATTATCTTCATAATGTGCATAACATTTATAAAAAATCTGATAAAGTATCAAATGAATGATAGAATAAAATGACTGAATGTCTTTAATTTGTGTAATTTGCATGCTTTCTCAACCACTAGGCTTGCCTAATGAAGAACCATGTGCAAAAAAGCATTTTTTTGGTGGGGTTAGGGTAAAGCCTTTCAAAACTTTTTCAAATGTTTGCTTTTTAAAAAAAATTATTTAGGGCTGTACCATTAAAACATACATAGTACCCAGGGAAGGCAGTTTTTTAAAAATCTATGCCAGGTACTTTAATTTCATAGAGTTCATATTAAAATGATAAGAAAATTCTAAATTGCATCTATGGGAGAGTAACCCACATCAAAAGTGCCTTCCCTGGGTCCCAGGTGTTTTTTACTGGAACAGCCCTTAGGTTTCCTTCATTTTTTTAAAAGGCTTTTTCTTGGTTTCTAAGGTCAAAATCAAATTTTAATTTTTTTTTTAAAGTTTTCTGAGGTTCACTTAACCCTGCCATTAATACTAACACATTTATTTCTCACTAGGAACAAATGCTGTCACAAGTTGATGTTGGTACTACAGTTGTTTTAACAAAGCTACTGGTGCAATTCTGTGACCCAAAAGGGACATAACCTCTCTTTCAAAATTCAATGGAGGTATAGTAAACTATAAATAAATCAGATCAGTAATCATTCATCAGATATTACTAAACACACCACATTGCCCTTGTCAGTGTTGTCAACAATATTTTATCTCATTTATAATGTTATTCAGATATAACAATATTATTTGGGCTTTATTATATATGGGGTTACTGCTTTTACTATAAACGAGTGTTCAAACAAGGAAGGGCTGTTCCATTTAAAAATGCATGGCACCCAAGGAAAGCAGTTTTTCAAAATACATGCCAAGGTACTCTGATTAATCAGAGATTACATATAAAAATAATACAAAATTCCAAATTGTATCAATGGGTGTCTACTCCAGATTGAAACTGTTTTCCCTGGGTCCCAAGTAAATTTTCCTAGAACAGCCCTAATTGATAAATTTTGTTAGGTAACTACTGAAGAACTAAAACAAGAATCCCTCAAACAGACTGACATTCTACTGACCTAAAAGAATTCCCATGAATTCCAAGATAAATCCATTTCTTTTTAACTGCTGAGTATCAAAACCATCTCAAAAATATTTTTGTTAAAAAAATCCAACATACCAAATTTGGAAAAGAAAATTTACCTTCTTATGTCCGAGTTACATGTTTACAAGAAACCTGTAAGTGCAGAACAAAATTCATTCTCACAGCCTATGATCCTGATCCAGATATCTGGACAGAAGAGGGCTTTTGATCTTCAGATATCATGACAGATGATGGTGTCTGAGCTTAATCCAGATATCATGGACAGAAGATGGCCTTGGATCTTGAACCAGATATCATGGACAGAAGATCAATAAACTTGTCTCATACAATTTAAAGACTGACTACATCTTTAAGTAATATGTTTTGAAAAAAAATGAAATTAGTTTTATGGCAAGGTACTACAGTGGTCCCTCTCTTATAAGGCCACCTCTTTGGCAGGGGAAAGGGGCCTTAAAAGAGAGGTGGCCTTTCCAGAGTGGGGACTAGACTGTGAGAAGTATATGTATGTAGTAAGAAAGCTACATTAACTTCAAAACATTTAATATCTTCATTTGAAAGTAACATTAGTTATCAAAAGGTTCTTTTTGTCTTAAGAATAGACTTGTTGCAAGGGAAACATACACTAATAGTTCTTAATTCTTAGGCATGGAATGAGAGTGAGATGTTCTTTGCATCCAAGTACAAAACCATTAAAAAACATCGTCATTTAAATCTTGGTACAAACATCGTTTGGCTTTAAAATCATTCTCTTTCCATTTACTCCATTTCCACTGCTGCCGAATATTCCCCTTATCTGATATGATGTTTATTCTTTCCAACATCAAATTTTCACCAAGAATTCTTGAATTCTCCCCACTATCAATGAGCTGAACAACTTTTACTGTTTCTTCTAAAGTAAGAATTTTTGGTTTACTTGATGACATATTAAACTTTTGTAATAACTTATTTCTATGTTGCTAATTGTAATTTAATAATTCTGAGGACACTTCTGTAAGGCAGACAACACGTTTTCTTTGTAAAGGAAGTGTTACATGTACTGTCACATGCTTTTTTGGTCTTGGCCTAGTACCTTGTTTTGTTCAAGGTTCATTTCTCCACAAAAGCTATATTTAGCCCATGTTGACCAAGTTATGATCTTGATAATTATCTCTGGTGATAATCATCAAAGAGAAGAACTCAGCAGCTGTGTGAAGCCCAAAACTCATCACAACATTGCTGAACCCACTTCCTGTAAACATTGGCATTTGTAGATAATGATATAATACTAATTGTAAGTGGTGCATGATATAATGTACTTTAGCTAACACTTCACAGTAATAAACACCTGACATCTGGAAAGAGACATTGAAGGAGATAATTGGATTACTTACCTTACTGTATGAATTAAATATTGGTTCTAACATATAACAGATAAAATCTGGCCACCTGAGAGGGATAAGTTTGACTTTTTTGACTAATATGCTGGCCACTGTTAAAAATGCCTGGACACTCAATATGCCACATCAGAGGGGTGAGAGTTTTTTGTTCTTGTTGGTGAAGAGAAAACTGGCCACATAGAGGGGGTGGCTACTATCGAGATGGCACCATATAAAGGGGGAACACTTTAGTATTTTTCATATATGTCTACAAACTGTTTTAAATGATAACAATCCATTTATATTTAATGAACTTAGAATTGATACCTTTCTGTAGCAAACAAAATCATGACTCCTTAGCTTATTCTTAGTTCATTAACTATAAATGGCTGTAAGCAGGTAACAATATTCATTCTAGAGCCATTTATTTGCTTTATCATGCTTACCAGCCAGTACAGCTAAAAACGCAAGTCAATACTATTGACCTTAAAATCAGTGAGTGCTGACTATTAGCTTGTTCACTGGAATGCAACTAAAACAAAATCTAGTCAAACTTTTCCTGTATACGTACATATGCTAACTGAATTACAAAATGCAAGCAATAATTTTGCATTGATCACCTTGTCAATTAAGTTTAGTCTTTAAAATTCCTCCACAAATTTGGATGTGTTGGATATCAGATGTGTATCATTTTCCATCAGAACCACTGAAATACTACAAGAAGTTTTATAATGAAACTTCCTTGTCAATGCCATCATTATTGCAACAGAACTAGTGTTACCAAGATTTTCAAGATGGCTATGGTGTCATGTTGGAGGTCTGATGAGTACCAGTTTCATTATAATAACTAATTATGTACTGCTATTATAGTTTTTCTTTTACTGAAAACCCTTACTGATATGACCATCTATTCAGAAGAAGCAGTCATATAAAGATTTCCAGGACGGTCATCCAAGCAGACATTTTGCAGGTTTTATCATCATTTTAATACTAAAATAACTATATACAGCGAGAAAGAAGCAGTAATAAACCAAACAAAATGTTGGTAAGGCCATCCATTCTGAAGAAATAGCTTTAAAAGATTTGTCAGATTATGGGAAGACACACTATCATCATTTTAGGACCATCTACGTATATTGAGAGGTGTTTTAGTGAAAACTGCATGTCAATATAACCACCCCTTAAAGAGACTGTGATAAAGATTTTCAAGATTGTCACCATAGGTGTCATGTTGAAGATCTGTTTAGCATCATCTTTACTGTGAACTGCCTAGATATCCTAAAAAATCTGCTTGTAGTAACCCTGTATCATTATGTCTATTAATTCTGGAGAAGTAACTATAACAAGATTTTCAAGCTTTCCACTATAGTGAACATACTGGATGTCATATCAACACCTTTTTCATTTAGGAACAACTAGATATCATAAGAAGTCTTTCAGGGAAAACCCTGTCACAACAACCACCTGTTTAGGAGAAGTAGCCGTAACATGATTTTTAAGATGGCCACCATGCTGGTCACAATGGACTTCAGATTGGCATCATTTTCATTTAGTACTAACTTGACATGACAAGTCTTTTCATGAAAACCCAATGTAGCTACTGCCACCCAGTTCAGTGATGTAGCTATAGAAAGATCTGTTGGCCATGTTGGATTTCACTGGCACCATTTTCATGTGGTACCAAGCAGATATTAAAAGTGTTTTTTGAAAACCCCTTGTAAATATCATCATTCATTCAGGGAGTAGCAATAAAAAGAATTTTAAGATGGTAGAACAAAATACCTCATAAGAAGCCTTTTTTGTAAAACCCAATGTCAATACAACCATCAATTCAGACAGAATAATGACAGTATAGGAGCATTTTCAAGACAGTCACCATGGCAGCCACTATATCAACATCATTAGGGCCAACAAGTCATCATAAGAAGTCTTTAGTGAAAATCCATGCTGATATGATCATCCATTATGAAGTAATAGTGTTAGCAAGATTTTCAAGATGGCTGTTTTAGTAGTCATACTATATGTCCAAGGGGCACCAATTTGATCTTGGGCCAATAAGTCTTTAGAATGAATTTGTTTTCGTAAAGTTTCATGGCAATCCTCCAAATAATTTAGGATGAATAATGATAACAAACTTGTGCTAATGGATGCCAGATGCCAGACATGATATGTTTGACAAAAGACCATCACATAAGCTCTTTTGGTCTAGGACCAGTGAAGCTAAAAATAATCACATGCCACTTTTTTCATAAATCTGCATTCTAAGTCAATTTCCAGTTATTTACTTTGGCAAGAGAAGACTATGTGATAGAAATGTAAAATACAGACACAAACCAAAGACAATTTTTAATTTCTGAATTTCACTATATTTCATATCACCTTTCAATATTTCTCCTGACATCAGATATCTCCACATCACCTCGGACCATTAGTGCACAAGCTAGATATAGACTGTGCTTGGGGTCTGTTTTCATTAGCTGGTGATCCTTGGAAAAGGCATCAGAAAACATCTGGTCCAATCTGCAGTAGACAAAGAGTATTTAACATAAAGGATGACCATATGCTGAAGTACTGATATTTGGAACAGTTAAGGGTCCCACTGATCTGAAACCATGACAAAATTATTGGCAGATATGCATATTCTAGCTCTACATAACTTGAATATTTCTCTATGTCTAAGGGTCATTACATAGCTTTAACTTCATTATGTAATAGTGTAATGACATACTGAGTTAAGTAACCTCAAGAGGTAATAATGGAATGACATACTGAGGTAACAAGTAACCTCAAGAGGTAATAATGTAATGACATAGTGAGTTAATAAGTAACCTCAAGAGGTAATAATGGAATGACATAGTGAGTTAATAAGTAACCTCAAGAGGTAATAATGGAATGACATACTGAGGTAACAAGTAACCTCATGATGTAATAATGAAATAAATGGATCTATTCACAAAAGCAGACAGAAAAAAAACCCATTTAGGTTAAAGCCCATGGTAGACATTACAGCATCTTAGTACTTCAAGATGGCTGAATCTTGGTGCTTTAAAATTCTAATAGAACTTGGAAATACACAGTACAAAGCTTGATATGAAAATGATCATCAGAACTCCTCTTAGCATGTAGATGCAGGTTGATGGGTCATGACCTTGGTATCTGCATAATCTGTTACAGAGAATTTTAAACTTTGAAAATATTCTCATCAATGACAAAGAACTTATCAAAAATTTTGTTACAACAGACTGCCAAATAAATTTCACTTTACAACACAGGTGATGCTTGATTTATGCCATAAATGCGTTTCATGAGATTATCACATAAATGGAAGTAACTGTGCTCTCTCAGTGAGCAATGAGATGCTCCATGCTAGTCACACAGCATATGGTGCAAGCAATGGCATAAAAAGAAACACAGCAGTGCAAAGTGAATGTTATTTCTTCAATATAAATGGCACTAAAATGAAAGTGCAAAAATCAAATTGGCATATAGTGAGCATCACCTGTACTAAATATTTTAGTTCAGGTATGCAATGCATAAATATAATCCAGAAACACAAATCATACGGAACAAATATTATGCAGAAACAAAGATCATACAGTATAATTATGATGCAGCAACACAGATCAAACATTATAAATATGATGCAGCAACACAGATCATACTGTATAAATATGATGCAGCAACACAAATCATACTGTACAAATAGATACAGCAACACACATCATACAGTATAAATGATGCAGAAACAGATCATACAGTATAAATATGATGCAGTGACACAAATCATACAATGAAAATATAAAGCAACACAGATCATACAGTATAAATATGATGCAGCAACACAGATCATACTGTACAAATATGATGTAGAAATATAGATCATACAGTGTAAATATGATGCAGTAACAGCTCATAGTGTATAAATATGATGCAGAAACACAGATCATACTTTATAAATAATTTGAGGAGTAAAACAATCTAGTAAAAAAATGTGTAAAGCTACAGAAGAAATCATTCCAAGAAACATGAAAAGAATTTGTTTTTTAACTGCACATGAGATATGTTGTCAAATGACATACTGTCTGGGAAGAAGACTGACATCAGCAGTGGCGTAGAGAGGGGACTGACTGGACACCAGGTAGTGTAACCGTGGAAATGGGACCAGGTTCATGGTTATTTCATTCAAATCTACATTGAGTGAACCCTCAAACCTGGCTGAGCTGGAAAAAGAGTGGTAAGAATTACAATTTGATCAATCATTTTACATTTAGCGATTTATATTTAACAAATATTCTTTAAAGTGATTGGTCTGATTTCAGATGACATCAGAAACATTTTATCATTAATGTCATACATGGAATTAAAATTAAATAGGGACTCTCAAAACATGCATTTGATTCCTTGGCATCACACAGCATCAAGTCTCATTCACTGTACAAAGTTCAAGCTTTTAGGCATGTAACAACATATAATCTATATACCTGATATCAGCTAAAGTTATGGCAGCCAAAGACGTGCTGACTGATTTGACTGACCTTGTCATGTTTAACAGTAAGTTGGCCACGATGTTGTTCATGCTGTCAAATGGTTTTTCATCTTTAGGCTTCGTAAGTCCCCCGTCACTCCCTGTAATGGCAGTGTTGGCTTTGATGTCCCCTGACACAGTGTTGTAGGTACGTTTCCCCGTCTTCAATGAGGGGATGGCTTCACTGATTTTGTTGACAATGTCCACAAGGGCCTGAAACAGCAGCGACTGTCTCTTGTACACACATATTTTACATAAGTAATGTAAAAGAAAACAGATTTACTGTTAATTTCATCTGAACTGAGTAAACAAATATCTGAGAATAAAATGTTCCTGAAAATATATGTACATACCGCAGTGCAAAACAATTCACTGCCTGGATTTCTGGGACAAACTTAAAAACCTGCATGGCAAGTGAACTTCTCAAAGAGCATGCCCAGTCAGGCAAGTTTATTTTATTTCTGCTGAAATACTTGTATGTGCTTTATTTCACTAGTTACGTATATGTAATTTAATTACTTGTGTGTTAGTTTTAAATTCTTTTTTATTTTATTTCTGTTTCATTACATTTTATTGTAATGATAATTTTCATTGGATCTGAATCTTTTTTTGGAAAATTCACTTCTCTGTTTTGACCTGATTAGAACATAAAAGGTTGTTTTATCACTATTTTTAGCTCACCTTGGTTGAGACATTTGTAAACACTGAATGAAAATGATTGGATATTACCAAGGTCATGTTCGGCCCATGTGTTAGCTAAGTTGTAAACAGCCTTTCTTTTTTTTAATTTATTTCCAGTGTCAGAATCTGATTCTTAGCTAGGGTATTTTGGCCTATGTGTAAAATGGCATTTTTTTTACTGCGCTGTTCAAATTAGTGATCACGTAGCCCTGTCATGTGAGCCACCATGTGATCTAAAATCATGGGTTAAAACAGCCATTTTCTAGTAGATTTGTCAGTTGCATCCTACACCTTTAGAGCTCAAGGTGTTTTTGATGTTGATGCCAGTTTGTTTTAAAGTTCATCTATTTTTTGGGATTTAATAGTTTATATTCTCTGGAAAAAAACAGAAGTGCTTTTCTTTATAAAAATTCTGGGACAAAGACATTTAGTGGAAATTTACTCTGGAATTCTAAACAGAACATTATAAATTGTGATTCAACGAGGAACTGTTGCCATCAGTACAACAACCTCATCTGATGTCATCGCCTTCCATATTGGAACTTCATCGAGATTCAAACCTGGATTCAATTAGAACTGTTTTGTGATAGGACTTATATTTTTCAATTCTAGGATTAATATTTGGATTATATTCACAAACCGTAAGTCCTATTTCATATTTTTATCTTGTTTTCTAGGGAAATAAATTATTTTGTTAAAATTTACAAAGCTTGTTGGCTTCACTCGTTTCTTTTGTTACTTTTGTACGAGCCTACACGTAACACACTATAACATCTGTCCAATGTCAGTACCCTCAGGATTACAATTTGATTTCTTTTTTTTCAAACTCTGCAACTGTTGTAATCATCATGACTGTCCTTGTTACAAGTTATTTAGAACTGAATGCACCAAATATTTCATTCCATATGAGTATAATATTGATAATACTGGAACACCTGATGGATATTTTGTTTACACTATATCATGTAATCTGAGAATATTCAATGAATTAAATTAATATTTGGTTAAAAAAAAATCAATTAATATGTAAATCATTGTGGTGTTCTTCAATGTCAGGTCTGATGAAAATAGTAAAGTTACTAGTCAAAAGAATTTTTCATCATTTATAACTTTAAAAACCATGAAATATATAATTATTTCACCTTTATTTAAAATTATCTTAAATTTAAAGGTTTTGTTTGGTTTTGTGGGTTTAATACGATTTTTCAGCACACAATAGGCTACACATAGCAATCAATATATCTGGTGGAGGAACAACCAAGGAAAACACCAGGAAGAACCACTGATTTTTGCACACCCATATTGCCTGAGTGTAGACATGAACTCATACAGACAGAGGTGAGATGTCAATGATCAGTAAAGGTCAGACATTTAGGCCACTCAGACACCCAAGGCCTCAAATTTAAGGGTAGCGAGATATTAATCTTTGAGTGATTTTGGTTGACACTGATTGATAAACTAACATGGGATCGATTCATTAGTTAAGCAATATTTCAGCTGACCAGAAACACATCCTTTTTGTCAAAGTTCAAAGCAAGTTCAAAGCTGAAAGCAAAATATAAACAACCTTGAACAATGCTGACAACATAGACTTAATGGATGAACAAAAGGACAACTAAAATTAATCATTTGCCGGAGTCACTCTAAAGTTAATGAAAAAGGAATATTCTCATGCATAAAAATTTGCTCCTAATGCCTTTGTTCTGTTGTTTTGGAACACATACAAAATTAAGAATGAGCTCTAAGGTAATGAATAAACAACAACAATAATGAAAACAATAATAACAAAAACAGTATACAGACCAAAATCAGGGGTTACTAATTATTTATACATTTATTGATACTATCTGGAACAAAGTACACTGCACAGCCCACTTGACTTTCTTAATCATTTTATGGTCTTGTGAAATTGGTGCCTCAACTAATGAAAACTTAAAAAATTAATGTAATAAAAGAACTCACGAATTTGCAATTGGCAATAGGGATAATTATGTTTTATGGTTTTTAAAAAACAAAGTTAAATGATTATCAATGAAATTTTTGGCTGGGTATGTAAATTCTATTGCTAGTCAAGTAAACTTTATTTTTCTTTTCTGGCAGGCAAGTTGAAAAAAAATTAGATCTGTCCAGTTCTGTACAGTGTTACATAATTTCTTCTTATGTAAATTTCTCTGACCAAATTCCAATTATTTCTATTCACAATGTTTACAATAACATTACATTGCTCTGTGTGTATATGAACAGAGGATAGATTGTTTAAGGAGGGAACTGCAGAGTTATTCAGTTTGAATGCTTTGAACTACCTGGCTTCCTTGTAAAATTATAAAACATAATTATTTATCTTCATCAAGAAAGCAAGCCCAATGATCCTATTGCATGACATTTGATAATAATGTTCAAATATTATTCTACAATTATTGCACAATTCATATAGGATAGAGTATTTCATGTTTGCTAACAATTCATACTGGATAGAGTATTTCATGTTTGTTAACAATTCATGTAGGATAGAGTATTTCATGTTTGTTAACAATTCATGTAGGATAGAGCATTTCATGTTTGTTAACAATTCATACAGAGATGGAGTATTTCATGTTTGTTAACAATTCATATAGGATAGAGTATTTCATGTTTGTTAACAGTACTGGATGTTCTACAGTTATTGCAGAATTCATGCAGGATAGAGCATTTCATGTTTGTTAACAATTCATATAGGATAGAGTATTTCATTAACAATTCATATAGGATAGAGTATTTCATGTTTGTTAACAATTCATATAGGATAGAGTATTTCATGTTTGTTAACAGTACTGGATGTTCTACAGTTACTGCAGAATTCATGCAGGATAGAGCATTTTATGTTTGTTAACAATTCATATAGGATAGAGTATTTCATGTTTGTTAACAATTCATATAGGATAGAGTATTTCATTAACAATTCATATAGGATAGAGTATTTCATGTTTGTTAACAATTCATATAGGATAGAGTATTTCATGTTTGTTGACAATTCATATAGGATAGAGTATTTCATGTTTGTTAACAATTCATATAGGATAGAGTATTTCATTAACAATTCATATCGGATAGAGTATTTCATGTTTGTTAACAATTCATATAGGATAGAGTATTTCATGTTTGTTGACAATTCATATAGGATAGAGTATTTCATGTTTGTTAACAATTCATATAGGATAGAGTATTTCATGTTTGTTAACAGTACTGGATGTTCTACAGTTATTGCAGAATTCATGCAGGATAGAGCATTTCATGTTTGTTAACAATTCATATAGGATAGAGTATTTCATTAACAATTCATATAGGATAGAGTATTTCATGTTTGTTAACAGTACTGGATGTTCTACAGTTATTGCAGAATTCATGCAGGATAGAGCATTTCATGTTTGTTAACAATTCATATAGGATAGAGTATTTCATGTTTGCTAACAATTCATATAGGATAGAGTATTTCATGTTTGTTAACAATTCATATAGGATAGAGTATTTCATGTTTGCTAACAATTCATATAGGACAGAGTATTTCATGTTTGTTAACAATTCATATAGGATAGAGTATTTCAAGTTTGTTAACAATTCATATAGGATAGAACATTCCAGAGCTGAATGTTCTATAGTTATTGGAGAATTCATCTGAGTTAGAACGTTTCATGTTTGTTAACAGTACTGGATGTTCTAGTTATTGCAGAATTCATGCAGGGTAGAGCATTTCATGTTTGTTAACTGAGCTGGATGTTCAAAAAAGAAACTATAACAATGATCATATTTTTAAAAAGTAACATTTATCTGAAATTTTTAAAGAACTCCATGAAAATGAGGCATTACTTTCTCATTTCGTGAATGGGAGAATTGTCCAATCACATTACCACATAAACACTTTACCTGGTTTTCAACAGGGAGAATGCAATCAGCCCTCTCTGTCAGTTCCCTCATGGCCAAGACACTATTGTATGGGGAGGTAATCACATCGTCCTCAGCTGAGGGGTAAACTGCTGTAACAAACCTGCAAAACACAAAACATAATGTTTCATGTAATAAACAAGAAGTGTTGAAACTATACATATACAGCAGTCCTACAAACATTTAGAGTTTAGCCCCCTTTCTCACAGAAGTTATTCAGGCCATACAATAAATTCAGTATCATTCTATTGAAGCTGTGATATCTCGTTAGAGCCGGACACTCATAATCCAAGGGTCAAAGGTTCGTTACTTGCCGAGGTTGGCTGCCTTTTGAGTGCCCTTGGGAAAATAGAGGCATTTTGCTCCCCTTTCCTGAGCATGATATAGCCACTTATGTGTTTAAAGTGTCAATAAAACCAAAAAGAAACAGAACAAGTCTCATTCTTAGGTTGCTACAAACCACGAATGCAAAATACCAAATAACACAAATTGGATGCAAGAAGGTGGCTATAAGGTGTGTTTGGAATCAAAAATATTTCTAGTGATGAAGTGACCATATTGTTTGAGCTACATTCAAGTTTTGCTAATGCTGTATAAAATATTCCAACTTTTAATGCAGTTAATTTTTAAATAAGTCAAGTTGTAAATGAATAATTTATTATAAACACTAACTTTATACTAAAAAAGATTCAGCACATAACAAAGGCACTGAAAATGATATTTTCATTACTTAACAGATGTTAAAATCAGACACTTGTTGCATAATCTAAAACAAAAATATAGATCTACCAAAACTCCACATCATTATTTTGTGGAAGAATTGAAACAAGCCCTTTGCTGCGTTACTAATACCTGTAGACATCAGGGTACTCTTCTTCAAGGAGGTTCAGAACATAAGTTCCAAGACCTGACCCAGTTCCTACAGTAAAGATAAATAAAAAGTTGATGAGGATAAATGAGGCATCAAATGAAATAATAATAGTAATAATAATAATAATAATAATAAAACTACCCTAAACTGAACACTGTTTGGAGAAACATTTAGACCATTTTATAGAGTTGACTATTATGCATACATTTTATAAGTATCTGAGCAGTGGCAACAATTTATTAACAGGTAGTATTGGAATGGGGTCAACATAAGTCGCCAGACTGTAGAAAAAGCTTGCTTACTGAAGGACAAGATCAGGAATTATTAATAATAGACAAGCAAATTAAATAAAGTGACTTTTATGTCCCTTGCCTATTGTGTTGAGGTCACCAGAAGGTACTACACAAAGATGAAACCTTATTGTGATGCATCTGACAGAGCTGTAGAGTAACTAGGCAGACATGTAACCAAATTTCATGTTGCTGTCTCAATGGGCATTTGTACAGAAACAAAGGTGATTCAATTGATCACTGACCCTAAAGTTAAAACCTTGACTGGGATAAAAGAATACCATCAAACACAGAAACATAAGTGTACCATGCTTTATTCCTGAATCTCAAACAGCATTTAAGATCTAAGGTATACATAAATGGCCACAGGGAGAACACAATCTTTTTGTGTGACCCTAACCTTGAACACAGGACCCAAATGTGGAATGTATCACATCTCATGTTGACAATACACATTACCAAATTTTGCTTATTTACTTTAAAAAGCTCAAACATTGCACAGCAAAAGGTAGAACTAATGTTATTGTGCAGAAATCATTTTTCTTTTTTCAGTCAGTAACCTTGACATTTGTACCCCAAAATTGATAAACTTCTTCCTTAACTCGAGACAAGCCATGCACAAAGTTTGGTAACTGTAGATGGTGGAAAACTAAAGTTATTTTGCAGAAATCTAATTAGTAACAGAGTGACAGATGACACCATCTTAAGATAATATCGTCAACCTTATGGCAGGAATATAAAAAGAACACCATGGACTAAAAATAATGAGACAATTACTACAACAAAGGAGACAAAAGTAGGCAAGATAAAGTACCAAATAAAAAACAATATGAAGCACCAAGATCATGCATATGTAAAGCATATAATTGAAGATATAAACAAGATGATATTATGACAATATCATGTAACACAGTTATATATAAAACCAATAAAACAGCTAAGAACAATTAAAACATGATACCCCATTTATCATGAGACATAAACATTACAAATGAACAACCAAGAGATGTTACAGACACTGATGCAAAGTGTTTCTTTAAAGATTACAAGTTGGTGGCAGATTTCATATATGGTGGGAGATCATCGCATGCCCCAAATACTCAAAAAATTGCTAGAAGAATTGCTGTGATTTCTATCAAGATATAAATCCAATTTTGAAGCTGATAAAGTACACTGGAAATCAAAAGAGACCTCAATGTGAGCTACAATATTAAGTGTTTTTGAGTTAGGCCATGTATAACCTTCTACATTATTCTGTATCTGTCGGAAATAATGTTTTGAAGCAGCCGCTGTATATCTGGGATGTGTAACAAACTGATGTGCCTTCCTGCATGCCATAAGAGAGGTGACTAATGGAAACTATCTGTCATTGAAATTGTAATGTGATGATTTAACAACTGAAAAGGAATTGGACCTTCTAAAAGAGTGTGGTGGTTTATATTATTTAGTGCCATTGGAGATGGTGTTCAATCACATTTTTCATTACTAAATCATAATCTCCAAACCTTATTTGATATCTTAATATCTTACATTTATATTCATATAAAAGCAACATATCTGTGCATTGTAAACTTTAATGACAGCAGACACATAAAGGACAATGATCCTTTTCATTTTGTATCATGCATGTCCTTATATGCTTTTATACTATGAATTACAAAAAAAATTCTTCTCTTCGATGATGGGCCACCTGACTATTGTGGGCCCCTGGAATTTTGTCCTAGTTGTCCTACCCTGTCCACAGCCCTGAATCTGATACATAAGACAACATTATCATATTAATTAGATACACATTACAATATGATTATTATATTATTGTGCGCAGTGTGTGCTCAGCCATTTAACAGAGTCATCATCAGCAAGGTGCAGAGCAAGCAGTCCAGAAGGGAACTTTGTCAGTGGACAGTTGTTCACAATGTGTGACATGGTCTGTAGAGCTCCACAGCAACAGGAAGAGTCAGTGGCCTGGCCCCATTGGGCAAGGTTGACTGTACAACAACCCTGTCCTGTCCAAAAGTGGTTCAGCAAGGTCCACAGATGATGTGGAAGGTTGAAGCCAGGAAGGCAGACAGATGGCTCAGTTACGGGGGAGTGGTTTGCAACATCTGCTGAAAACCACTCAATACTCCATGCTGAAATAGCTGTCATATCCTCCAGCAACAAACCTAACCAGATTGGACATCTCAAAGTCAAGCAGACTGCTGGATGTGAGGTACTGTCCATGTACAGTGGAAGTTTCTCACTGGCATAGACCTTAACCAACACTTCTGTGGTTGCTTCCTGGTGATGCAGATATGGAGGAGGAATGTTGCTGAGTACAAGCAGCCATGGTAAAGGAGTAGGATGTAGTATTCCAGAGACTATGTGCAATGTTGTGTTGTGTTGAGCTGGACATCAATTAACTTGGTGTGGGATGATCAAGCCCAGAGAGAAGCACAGTACTTGGCTGTTGAATAACAGAGGGTCAGTGCTGATGTCTTGATTGTCTGAGCACAAGCACCCCAGGCCCCAGCCAGTTTGCAGAATAGGTTGTTTCGAGTGCTAAGTTTTGCTGCAGGTTTCTTCAGATGGTTGTAGAATGTCAGTGATCTGTCCAGAGTCATGCCAATGTATGTTGGTGTCAGGTTGTGTTTTATTTGCTGCCCATTAAGGAGGCAAAACTCATGGTTCACATTTGCACTGTTAAGGTGGAAGATGCTAGAAACTGTTGATGTTGCACTTTGCTAAAGATGCCATATTCTTGAAGAAGTCTGTTAAATCCTCCAGGTCCTTGTTCAGTACCTCCTCAAGCTCAGTAAATGAGCGACTTTGGGTCCCGAGAGCAATGTCATCTTCATACATGAACTTGCACGACTGTGTTACAGGTAAATCATTCATATAGACATTGAACAAACTTGGCGAAAGAACTGACCCCTGTGGGAGTCCATTAGTCTGATGCCTCTGTGAGCTGCAGCTCTCTCTGATGTGCACTCTAAAGTGCCTGTTGCAAAGGAACAGTTCAATAGTCTCAACTATCCAGCATGGCAATACTGTAGAAATTTTCAACAACAGCCCTGCATGCCAGACCGTGTCATTTCCTGCTGTTACATCCAGAAAAACAACTCCAGTTTTAAGGTTCCTCTGTAAACCATTTTCAACAAATGTAGTCAAGGCAAGGACTTGATCGCAAGTGCTACAGCCATGCCTGAAGACTGTCTGCTCAACAGTTATGATATTCTTAAAGTCTGGACCAATTCTTTGGAGAATCAGGTGCTACAGTACCTTAAAACAGACTGAAAACAAGGAGATCAGCTAATAACTCACTGAACTGTGGGACATTTGCCAGGCTTTGGGATTGCAATAATCTTTGGCACCACAAAGTCTGCATGCACTTTTCCCTAACAAGCTGGGTGTAAAAAACAGCAAGCCATTCTTTTGACTTCGGGCCAAGATGCTTCAGGAACTCAGGCAGGATGTTGTCATATCCTGATGCTTTGCCTGATTTCATGCTGCATAGCACCATTTCAAGTTCTGTTGTTGAAAATGCCTCTGGAGTATCTTGATCTAGTTCATCTGACTTCCGACAGCAGTATTGTCACCACTCACCTCGTACTCAACGTAGGTGCTGTTTCTCCTGGGGTGCTTTTGCCTGTATGTGTACCTGTACCTGCTTGTATGTGTACCTGATTACATGTGTAGTGGTTGTATGTGTACCTTTCTGTCATACACCTGCTTGTATGTGTCTGCCTGTATGTGTACCTGTACCTGCTTGTATATGTACCTGCCTGTATGTGTATCTACCAGTATCTTTACTTGCCTGTATGTGTACCTGTACCTGCTTGTATATGTACCTGCCTGTATGTGTACCTGTACCTGCTTGTATATGTACCTGCCTGTATGTGTATCTACCAGTATCTGTACCTGCCTGTATGTGTACCTGTACGTGCTTGTATATGTACCTGCCTGTATGTGTACCTGTACCTGCTTGTATATGTACCTGCCTGTATGTGTATCTACCAGTATCTGTACCTGCCTGTATGTGTACCTGTACCTGCTTGTATATGTACCTGCCTGTATATGTACCTGCCTGTATCTGTACCTGACTGTATGTGTACCTGCCTGTATGTGTATCTACCAGTATCTGTACCTGCCTGTATGTGTACCTGCCTGTATGTGTACCTGTACCTGCTTGTATATGTACCTGCCTGTATGTGTAACTGTATGTGTACCTGACTGTGTGTGTACCTGACTGTATGTGTACCTGCCTGTATGTGTACCTGTACCTGCTTGTATATGTACCTGCTTGTATGTGTACCTGACTGTATGTGTACCTGCCTGTATGTGTATCTACCAGTATCTGTACCTGCCTGTATGTGTACCTGTACCTGCTTGTATATGTACCTGCCTGTATGTGTAACTGTATGTGTACCTGACTGTATGTGTACCTGCCTGCATGTGTATCTACCAGTATCTGTACCTGCCTGTATGTGTACCTGTACCTGCTTGTATATGTACCTGACTGTATGTAACTGTATATGTACCTGACTGTATGTAACTGTATACGTACCTGACTGTATGTGTATCTACCTGTATATGTACAAAAGCTGTTGCCCAGAGAAAACCAGATAAAGAATGGCAACCCAGTTAGTCGGAAAATATCTCACATTATTGGAATATCTTGTTCTACAATTCAGACATACTGGAAAATTTCATGAAATGGGACCAAAGGAAATCATGAAACAAATAGGGTTATCATGTACCTTTTGGTCTTGTTCATCAAAATTTTTGATAATCTTAAACAATCTTTCCAGAACTTGTATTTGGATTTGAATGAATTGGTCATTGTTTCATGAAGCATTGTCAAAATAAAATTAAAAAGTTTAAAATTCAATGGATGCACTGAAAGGAATCAAACAATGACTTCTCAGAAGAATTGTGCATCATGTTGTTTCATGGTTTAAATGCATGGAGAGGCATTAATGAACAGTTCAAATCTAGGCATGGAGGCATTTTTTGTCATGAAACAAAAGTTGTTGCCCAGAGAAAACCAGATAAGGAATGGCAACCTGAGTGTTTAAATCTGCACAGTTCACACTCACCATTCAATAGTTTTGCAATGTACTGGGGGTGTATTATACTGATGTTGGAAATATGACACCAGGGGCAACAATGACTCCTGATGAAGATCTGTGGTCAGTCATTCCAAATGAATTTCTGAATGGGGAATTATCCTTTTAGGAAGACAAATGTCTGGCTAGATGGATAAAACCGTGTAAAATGTATAAAACACTGTCTGGCTACAAGGATATAACAGCAGAAAATGTATAAAATGCTGAATCCTTAACAGACTCCAACAATTTTATTTTTAGAATATATGGCCAACAATCAAATTCATGCTTGAAATCAAATCTTGGGCTGATCTAATTCATTCAGTTCTTGACAAACAGATCTCTCTTAATCAATCTTACCAGAGGACTTAATGGCTCTGTACCTACATGTATCCTGTAAGTGATTACAAGTTGTGATATGAGCCAAGACTGTACCTGCATGTGCCATGTAAGTGATTACAAGTTGTGATATGAGCCAAGACTAACTACATGTACCAGGTAAGTGATTACAAGTTGTGATATGAGCCAAGACTATACCTACATGTACCAGGTAAGTGATTACAAGTTGTGATATGAGCAAAGGGTTTCAGTACCCAATATTAGACATGTATGCACCATTTCTTTAATATTTATGTTTGGCGGTTGTGTAGAAAATAGCAACAAAGAGAGCTTTCTTTCTATGACATCTACTATGTCTGTCTATCTCTTGGCTTACGGTGTAATTCTTCAAATCAGTATTTAAATATTAAATAACACCCAACAATGATATTGTAGCCTCAACTGACATTTGGATATTGTTGAGATGAAGGAAGGTAGGGTGAGCACACTGTGAAACATCCAAAAATGTGTACCAGGCATTTGGGCCAGAATTTCTAACAGACCACTCAAGATGGCTGGTGTCCTTGGGTGAGAGACAAGAACAAACTTAATGTTCTAGACATAAGAACAAACTTCTTGTCATTTGTGTCACTCTAAGATGAGAACTTTGTTAAAGAACTGTAAAGAACATTGCTCTCATTTAGGCAAGAAGTCACACCATTCATGAATTAAGAGTGGACAAGACAAAAGATTGTGAAACATGTGGTGAGTGCCATGTTTTTTGTTCCAAGATCAACTATAACTGTCAAGGTTTGCACACTCAAGAACATCTAAGAACACTTAGATGGCATCTAGGTGGAATTTCAAACAGGTCATAGAACATCTGAAAACATGAAAATGGCATCTGGGTGGAATTTCAAACAGGTCACAGAACATCTGAAAACATGAAAATGGCATCTAGGTGGAATTTAAAACAGGTCATGGGACATCTGAAAACATGAAAATGGCATCTGGGTGGAATTTCAAACAGGTCATGGAACATCTGAAAACATGAAAATGGCATCTGGGTGGAATTTCAAACAGGTCATGGAACATCTGAATAAGAAGCTCAGACAGGTCACCCAAAGATCTCTCACTGTTGAGCAGGAGGCACGGGTTTGGTTCTGAGCAGGGGTGAAATGTTACATCTCTGCCACATATTCATACAATTCATTATACAGGGCCTACAATATGATACATTATGGATGCACATGGTACTTCATGCAGATGTATAACAACTGCCATGGACACACACACTAATTTCTGTGAGTGAAAAAGGAATTTATACTCCTCTAATACAAATTAACAAGGTGTTCATAACTCATGAAGTTTGGAATCGGCCACCTTGCCAATTTTGTGCTAAGGTGGCAGGGGACAGTTTAGTAAATTAGCCCCTGGCAAATTTGTTAACTTAAGGCTATGGTGTGACTTTCTGAGCTATTACTGTGTAATAATTAAAGATATGGATATATTTCTGAATTTGGTCTTTCCAGCTTGTGCTGTTCTTGAAATTGATGTGAGGCACGTACACCTCATGTAGTCACTGAACAATATGTAAACACTGAAATACCAATAATCGGCTAGGAAGCAGAACTAGCCACTTACAGCAGTAGACACGCTGGTTCAAGGCAAGTAGAATATCTCAAACTGCCAGGATGACAACTATTTTGAATTGCATCAAGCTATTAAGTACACACTGTTTTTCAAAATTATCACCCAGGGAAAGGGTTTGTCTTTGAAGCTTCACATGTTCTCAAAAATGGCCTTCGGACATGAACAATGTATTTATAAATTTGGGGGTGGGGTGCATCAACATTTTATTCTATGAATTTCCACCAACTTGTCAGGTCAAGTGAATAATATTCTTATGTTTTGCTTTATTTTACCTATCCAAAAATATGGACCTTTTTGACCTCACTCATGTATTTTATATTTGATGAATTTTTATATTAGGCAGGTAAATGCAATATTAAATTTGTGCATAAAAACTGTCCCTTGCACCCTAATGTTTTCTCTTTTTTTGATCCCTTCAGTACATTCAGTCACTAATTATATACATCATTGCAAAAGAAGACATTCCAAACCTGTTCCCCATACATGTATTTTGATTTTAGCACTTTTACAGATCATGTATTAGCCACTTTTACTGTAAGTTTCTCTGTTTCTTTCTATCTAGTTCTGTTGAGTTTGGATGCCAATACTCATGGTCTGTCATGTAGTGAATAAGCTACTGTTCTGAATGGTGGTTATTAATTTACTCTGGACTTAGCCAAACAATAATCACCAATCAGAATCGAATGTAACATTCTTCACTGCATGATACATCGAAAATTTAGCCCTCATATTCAATACAAGTAGACAAGATATGAAGCAACAGCAAAACTTCACATAAACATGTTTATTAAATAATGTACTTACCAGTAAATGGCATATGGGTATCAAATCTGGAATGTCTTCTTTACATTGATACATATGTGGTGTCAGTGGCTGACTTCAAATCATGTGTGTGCCGATTTGTAGAAGGCAAGTGAGTGTTTTCAATAGTTTTTCTTTGTTACTGACAGAAAAATGTATGTGTCAGCTGTTAATGCTGTCTCAAATGATATCTCAACTGAAAGAATATAAAGGTAAACAACTGATAATTATTCATGACTGCCGAAGATTAAAGTAACTTGTATTGGGTAAGTATCATTTTGTATTGATTCTTCACCTCTTGTATCGATATAAGTATCAATACGGAAAAAAATATTGATAAAATTGATAGATCAATTAATGACTTTACCCCTTGTTTTAAGTATTTTTAAATGTAAAAATATTTAATTTTCCATATCATGGTTTTTCTATTTATGATTTATTGGAAAAGAATTAGTACCATGTACCCTACAGTTAAATATACGAGTCCGACCATAATGACCATAATTGGGGGGTACAATTTAATGGGAACCGGTCAAAACGTAGCCAAACCGAAACGTACCCAAGTCAAAGAGTACCCAAACCGAAACATACCCAAGTCAAAACGTACCCAAACCGAAACGTACCAAAGTCAAAGAGTACCCAAACCTAAACGTACCCAAGTCAAAACGTACCCAAATCAAAACATCAGCCACACTTGCTTTAAATAATGACACATTTTTAGTGTATTGTTTTTCATAATGACAGTATGAGCAATATAACTCGGCAGATGCAATGGAACTATCTTATGATCTAGCTCCAATGCACATTAAGAAACACGCGCTTATGTTAAGAAATATGATTTCAATATATTTATGTTGTGCTTTCCCGTGGAGAAAATTCTACCAACTGTTCTGAACCATGACTGATGACTACTTCAATAGCGTCTTTATTTTTCGTTGCGTTCCAGTTTTTCATTTCATATTTTATTTCCACTGCGTTCCATTTTTCCATTCCTTATTTTAGTCATACCGGCTTAAATCATCTGTAATACTTTACTTCTTTCTGTTAAATACTAATGATTTTAAGGAGTATTATAAAATATTTACTTGCATTAAAATCCGTGTATTCCTACACACTTTTGGATTAATCAGATCAGCTGAACTTGAAAAATTCCACACCTGCAGTCCACCCAAATTCAATGTAACGTTCGGCAGAGGTGCTAATTATCATTAAAAAAAAAAGTTCTATGGCCGACAATTTTCTTGCATTATATGCTATTGCATCTTTTTGCCCGGAAGCCCTATAAAATGCAATTATTACATTAATCAAATGTATCGCATATAGACAAGTGAACTGGAAATATATGCCGACTCACATGAAAAAAATCACCTAAATCCAGTTAAATTTATGGTGCTCCTGTTCTTGGTATTTTCGGCATTTTTTGATCATGAGCAGTTAATTGTCACAGTAACCGAGTATTACCGATGATTCAAGCTGGTATAACGTAAATGCACGATGGAAATTATGGAACGCAACGGAAATAAAATACGAAAC
>JAECUM010001326.1:0-12500 GCA_016617855.1 Megalonaias nervosa
TCTTTGTCGGACAAGGAGACGAAGTACAGTGGTTCTGTTGTGGTGTGCAATTCTATGAATGGGAATATTAAGATTCAATTTTCTTAAAACATTCCAGATGGTTTCCGAGCTGTCGTTATCTACCTTTTATCGGTCCAAAATATTATCCTGATGTTGGATATTTTAGAAGTGCAGAGGATTCGAAGTTTAACTTAAGAGCTGCAAGAATGCGTATATGATAAAGTGTGTATGAGAGGAAATCGAGATATCTAGGTACTATGTATGCGAGCAAAAAGATTATAAAATTAATATTTTGCAAAATGTAGGTTTAGGTGAGTAAGGATGAATAGAAGCAATCTCGGTAAAAGGAAACGACTAGGCCACACATGCAACAATTTTATACTGGAAATAATATTTGTGTTACGTTGACAAAATGCGTAAAGTTGTTTACAAAATGACTTTTCTAGAGTATGTGATAATATTAATTAGTTGAAATTTCAAAATAAATTCTATCTCTGAAAAATTTACAGCTGACTAGGTTTTACCAACTCAGACCTGAATGTAAAATATTTAACCATAAAATCCAAAACAATCCATTGTGAGTTGAGACCACCATAGTATCTAAATAACATAAAATACCAAGAAATTGTAAAATTGTATCCAAATAATATATTATACAAGGAAATGTTAAAACTGAAGTATCCACCTAACTAATACTAAAATTTGATTTGTGCAGAACAGATGAGAATGCATTCATCATAACACGATAGTAGTGATGAATTAATATTCTATTTTTGTTATCAATAGAGCGTGACCTAACGGATATAGCTAGGAAGAAGCAAGTGAAGTTGTATACACATGTATGATGTCAAGCTATGCACAGAGGCAGTTGGTGGGGAAATTTAAAAGATATAAAAATACAACCCGTATTTCCAAGAATTTTTTGCAAGTGATGGTAAGAATTATAACCAGTATATTCTTACACCATAAAGCTCTTTCGCATTTGCTGAATGAGTCATGTGACCCCATTCTGGGATATGGGTGGCTCCAAAAGATTTGTACTGCTTTATTTACGGCGCATAACAAGACCAATTCACACTTCATCATAAGTAATCTTGCGCTAGCACAAATACTTTTACAGAGAATTTTTCAGAGAGTTTCTGAAGATTTAATTGAAACCCCAAGAACAATTGCATCCGAAATGGCATAGACTTTCTAATCAAGGGTATCTGAATGCGATAAGAGTACTCATTAATTTGAAAATGTTCAAATGGTTAGACACTGATAAACTGAGAAGACAGGTCGAGACTTAACATACCACGATTTCTGACATTATTATTACACCAAATTCAATGGAAGGATGTCAGTGACAGTGTTCACGATTTGGCGGATTATCAAGTACATTTTAAAGAAATGATTCCACAAGACGAGACGATTCCTTTGAATTTGGAATGATGATGATGATGATGATGATGGTGATAATGATGTGTGAGTGTGTACAGTTCTTGGATTCCGCTTTCCAGCAGATTCTTTGTGAAATTTTTTTTGAACAGTACATATAAAGACATGACCGCCAAAACATGATCCGCGCACGAAAACTCGTTGTGTTAAAAGTGTTGCGAATGGTGATGAATATGCATACCTGTCTAAAGAAGACATTCCTCGTACTTTATTGACTTTTCTTACTTACAGTTAAGTGCGTAAAGCACGTTGAATGCACAACTAACTTACGACTAGATGGATGTACATAATAGGAAATGTCTTCGATGCGCCTCTTGGAAACAAGAGGTAAGCTGACTATGTCAAAGGCATCGTATGTGACTGGTGAAAGAAATACAAACATGAACGTTTGTTTTTTTATAATGCAAATATCGTGTTATTGTTGTTGTTGCTGTTACACCATGACAAATTACTTGTGTATAAAATGTATGAAATGTTGATGGCATTTTTTTTTTTTTTTTTTTTTTTTTTTTTATACCCAGTGTTTTGGGAGTGTAAAGATATTTTGTGTGATATCTATCCCTTTGTTTTCATCATTTTACTATTTGAGTAAAGTACCTCATTTTTCACTATTTGAGTGAATACATTTTACTATGAGTAATATACATAATTTTTTTTTATTGTTTTGAGTAAAACGCATCATTCTTTTCGTCTTGTGAAATTACTGTGAATCGTTCACCTTTGTCCTTGTACTGTGTAAGGTCATTTACTAGTATTTACATTTGTTGCATTGTTAGGTTCGTGCGGACTATGTTAATTGGTCCAATATTTGGGTCTTATACACGCACGTATTAATCATAATTCTTTTTTCATTCAAGCCATTCATCAATAAACATTGTATTTGTATCACCATCAAAAGTGTTCTGTTGTGAATCCGAAATCCAACCCGGTTATCTTGTTACAGTACCAACATTCTTGATGTACCGCAATGATATAATCAAGAATGTCTTTGAATGAATTCACAATAGTCCCAAAGTAGTGTTTTAGTCCAAAACGTCCACGAGCACTATGTAATTCCAATGAATAATTTTTAAATTAGTGTTTCCACACAAATTATATCTGAAAACGACAGTAAATGATTCCACACACTGAACCTAAAACAGGAATGAATAATTTTGTTGACCAAATTCTTGTATATTAATTTCACTTGACCAAAGACAAAATAAAATGCCCTGGATGTGTCAAAAGTTCACTTCTAGAACATTCTAAGTTTGTAAATAAGGTTAGACCTTGAACATAATTCGAAGTTAACATCTTTTTAAAAAATGAGAAAAGTCAGGTAGACACAACCCTCAGCTAATACAATAACGATGTAGGCCAGAGTTCTACTCTCAGTCACGGACAGAGGTCAAGCACACAATATAAATTAAATATACACAACACTAGTGATTCAGGCAAATTTTTGTGAAACGTCTGATCAAACACAAATATAAAATGTATGATGGTCCTCCACAACGTATCGTGTGGTGTTACAAAAGTGGCAAACGGTTTACACTTTACCGAGAGAAAGTCAAGGAGATTTAATTTCGTTTGTAGAAGGAATTCCTTGCGAAGACGAAGAGATTATGTGTGACTTTAGTCAAGCACATCTTGTCCTCTTCAAAGACCCGTTAGAAGGAGACGAAAAATGAATTAAACTTCGATATACAAGAAAATGACATCGTCGTATTGCAACTATTATTTATGTTTCTAAAATTTCTTTCAACAAAGTAAATCGCACCATCAGTCTCAATGCATATTATATGGTGTTGTTTAAAGATCCAAGAGATAAATCTCAAGTGCAAGTGTTAGCCAAACAGTTGGAACGCCATGGGCAAATTATGTTTATGACGATACCGCTAAATCGCCACATGCGTATTTACTCATTGATTTTAAACCTACCACTGCTGATTATTTTGAGATTTCGTACGAATCTGTTTTACGATTGGTGTCAAGAAGAAGGTCCGGTCATTTACATGTTACCTTCCTCGTTTTTCGTCTGTCTAAAAAACAAACGTAAAAGTATCATTCGCTTCATTTCTTTATAACAATATTCAATATGACTTCCTTTTAATCGCATTCTGCTGCCAGATTGGTTCGTTCAATGAATGCCGCAAGTCGCGAAAAAAAAAAAAAAAAAATGCACAAGTACGCTCACATTTGTTGGTAAATTATCTTCTTAGAATTCGTAAGACTCGTGAGAAGTCTTACGATCGTTTACTTAACAGCAAATCAATTGCTACAATGCATCATACAGATACCACATAAAACGTTGTTTTTTCAAGAACATAAAAATAGCGTTGTCACAACTACTGATCCAAGAGTCAATTCTCAAACCAGAATACAAATCTTTTTGAAACCAGGTGGAAGTGGTTCTCCAGGATGTGTTATTATTCGTTCACTTTTAGAGTATGGTTTTAATGCCGAAACTAAACACGCGGAAGAATCCAAAAGACAGACCAAACAGAATAGAGATGCAACACGTTCACACCATAACATGAAGTAAAAGAAAGCCGCAACGAAAAAAGCCTACTGCAAGAATGTTAGGTACTGGTGTAAAAGCGCACACATTGAACAAAACCTCAATGGATGACGGTTCTCCTGTCACTTCTACTTCTAATCCGTTAATGACGTCTGCTAAACTTGATATAAAACCAGTGTTGCCCAATTTCATGAACAAATGGGAACTCGTCTGTAAAGAAACGTCTCCTCGGTCGATGTCTTCAACTGCTCTAGCTGCTGAAGCAAACAAAGTGTCATGTCATAGAAATAAAGCACAAGACAAAATATCATGTAACAAAGTTTGTAAAAAGGAGAACTAGCAAGTCTCTTTAAGACACCAGCAGTACCTAATGTTAGGTTTATGCAATGTCCTGGCAAGAGACAAATTCCATAATAAAAAAGAAGTGTTGGATAAGAGTCAGTCAGTATTTTCCCCCTGAAATAAATATGTTGCAAAGTTCACACCTTCATCCAAGGAAATGTTTCAAAAGAAAATGGAAAAAGGACTCGCTCCTCGTTGAGCTAAAACTTGTTAGAAAAATTCACAAATAATTTATTTCTCTCGAATACAAAGTGAAAATTTAAAACGAACTTACAGCATTATGAATTAAATACCAGAGTAATAAAAGTTCTATCACAAGTCCAAAAGTATAAAGTTATCCAAATCAGTTCCACTTATGTTCTTAATGAATTCCAATCAATGTGCTGATTTACCAATAGTCTGGAGTGTGCCGATGTGCTAACAGTCTTGACGTGTCACAATTATATAAATCAGAATGTTTTTAAATAATTCACAGTCATCTCAATATAGTGATTTAGTCCGAAAATTCAATAAGCACTTTGTAATTCCAGTGACTAGTTTAAATAAATAAATCCTCTAAAATTAACTGAGCTCAACTAAAAGACTGATTCCATTACAGACGTTAAGATGGGAATAAGCAAGTCTGATGTAAACAATCTTAATAGAAAAACGTAAGCACAATAAGAGGACCATGATGAGAGTCAAAAGTTCGTTTCTAGAACATTTCAGTTGGAAACAATATCAGGTTTTTTACTTTGAATTTAGTAATCAGTAGACCAGGAGTTATCAAGGGGAAAACCAATGTCCTGAACTCAAATCCAAGCACACCTGTTTTAAAAAGATTACATTAGTCAGGAATGACCAAACTCCTACCCTCAGTCATGGACAAATATCAATCACACAATACATATTAAATATACATAACACTTCCATTCATAAAAAGACTTGTAAATTAAAGCTTACTATTGGTCAAGGAATTGTGTATATATCTGAGGGTGGTTTGTCTATATCATACATTATTTCGATGTAGTGAGTTCAGTTCACTCTATGCTGCACAAGCAAAGTGCTTACGATAGGAAAACTGATTTACCTTGAGCGCACAGGCTGTGCATTGCAACATAGCCAGTGTACATTACAGCGTAATAACTCCAGCTGTAGAGTTATGTGAATTGTATTTTTTCTCTGTATAATAGGATAGAATTGTTTCATTCTAATATTTATTGTGCATTTTTGATAGTTCCGAAATGTGTAAGGCAATGTTAGATTTTATTATAGTCTGTTTTTAAGTTCACCAGTATATAACTGAACAGAAAGATTGTATTAACGTTACTGTCGCATGAACTGGGAAACGAGAGAATGTTACTTCAAGTCCTGTAAGATTCTCATCAGATACATGTTCACATATTAACCTGATTATGATAACTTTATACAGCAGTCCCAATGATATGATTAATATAAAATGATGAACTCCACTTACATGCATGCGTCACGTACGTCATTGCATGTTATACATGACCATGTCACTAATATTACACGGATTTAGATATCATATTTTCAGTTGAGAGGGTTGAGGGGCTGAAAGAGATGACGGGCTGAAGGAGTGACGGAGTGATAGAGCGATAGTGACAGAGTTATGATGTATCTTCGCGTCTACACTGTACTGTAAGTGTTTAAGCCATGGTGCTAATTTGGATTGGTATATACCCAGTGTGCTGCTGTTGATGGTAACGTTGACCCTGAGGAAAATAGTGGTTATCTTGTGGTGAGGGACTAAAGCTTCAGGACCAAGGAGTCTGCAAGTAGCAAGAGGTACTAAGGGTCCTTAGGCAGAAAGTGAGGGGCGGACCATGGTGGCTCCTTGACCGTGCGGCAGAGTGATGGGGCTAGAAATACCTTGTGGTTATAATTGGATGCCACAAGATCCATGTCCCAATTTATATTAAATCAGTTATCACTTTTTGAGTGAAAACGTGTCATTGTTTATATGAGACCATTTATCACTATTTGAGTGAAACCTTATCATTGTTTTGGAATTCAAGTATCATTGTTTGAGTTATCAATTATTGGTTATTTTTGTGCTTAATTTTATGTTTAATTTCAATTTATTTATTATTGTTGACCGTTTTATATTACATCTGACAATTCGTTCCAGTTAGGAACCGTATCATTTTTCGTTATATTATTTCGGTTATCTTTCAGCTATTTAACTCGGTGAACATCACCGTGTGAAAAATCTAGTCTTGTAATTTATGCGCACGAGTTTGGTGTAGGATTTCTTTCATCTTTAATTTTCTAAAAAATAAACCATCATATTTTCGTTATCATATTGTCTTCATTGTAATAATCTGACCCCAACCCGGTCCATCATGTTACACATTTACATATTAATCAAATATACATATGATATTACAATTAAAATTACGTAGGAGATGTCGTATGAATTGCATAGGCGATGTATGAATGACAATACATATACATAAAGTAATATAGTACTTCTCTACACGTGAAAATGCATCTGCAATTAGGTTATCCTTCCCTCGATGTGCATGATGTCGATGTTGTATTCCTGCAACATCAATCTCGATCTTAACAGTCTCTTCTGATTTCTTTTTCAAATTATTAATGAAAGAAAAGCGCTGTGATTACTGAATGTAATCGGAGAAGCAACTGAACTAATATACACTTCAAAGTGTTGCAAAACCAATATCAAAGCCAAACATTCCTTCTCGATAGTAGAATTAATTTCTCTGGTGCATGTTTAATTGCTTTTAGAAAAGCAGCATCCTGGATGCTCCACATTTTGATCAACAAACATTTTAAATGATTGACTGAAATATAGAGAGAAAAGAAAGTGTGAACTTCAATAATTTATCAAAAGCCTCCTGACGTTTGTCAGACCAATGAAATTTAGTTTTCTTACTCAACAAATTGGTAAGTGGTTAAGCAATTTAGGAATAATTTGAACAATTTCCGATAATATTCAGCCATGCCTCAAAATCGCATCTGTTGTTCTATACTGATAGACCCTTGGAAATCGGAGAGAGCCTTGACCTTAACTTGTATAGGTTTAACTTGATCGTACCCCACACTATCCTAAAAATGCAACACAAGCACGGCAAAACTCACTTTTACCTAAAATGTCATAATTGCATCACTGAGTCGATCAAAAGATTTTCCGAATGGTTTCCGAGTGATCTTTCCAGGTGTCGTTGTATTAGATGACGTTATCGATGTAAGCGTTACAATTATTTAGATCAGATGTAAGAATCTTTATTAAATACTGGAAAGTTGGAGAATCCTTTATACCAAATGACATCGTTTTATTTTGATAAAGTCCATCTGGATTTACAAATGCCGAAATTACCTTTGCCCTTTCCGGAGTGGACTTTGTCAGAATCCTTTCAAAAGATCAAACTCGGTGACATATTTCGCATTTCTTATTTTGTTAATGTCATCAGTTCTTGGTAAAAATCTTTTTTGGTGACTGTTAACTTTTCTATAGTCAGTACACATAAGGAATGTATTTAGTTTTCGGCACAAAAAATACATGGTGAACTCCAGTTACTTAAACTTGATTCGATAAAATCATTCTCCAGCAAATACTGATTTTTTTAAATACAAACATTCCTGCTTTAGAGGATTAAATTTGTAAGGATGCTTTTTTCACAGGTGCAAACTCGACAATTTCAACAATATGGTAGATTTTGTTTGCTCATGCTGGAACATCAGAAAGCAAGTGCTAATATTTACATAATAGCTGTTTTAGACTTTTACTTTTTTCTTGTGGCTGTAGATTTGAAAGTTTCTGGTCCCGATTGTTTAATATTTCAGAATTCCAAAGAGTGGTTAAACCAAAGTCACCAGTCATTGCATGCCATCGTTAAAATCACTGCGTGGGACAGGTACAACTAAAATGATTGAATAATTAATAAAGATTTCTCTATCGACCTACTACTTTCGCATATTTATTTGGCAAAGGTGTTTCTGTTTCCTCCCCCCCCCCCCAAGTGTTAACGATATAATCTAAGTCGTTTATTTTCACTTAAATCGTATAAGGACCATACAACTTCGCCTGTAAAGGATTTTGAGATATGGACAAGAAAGCCAGAACTATATGATCAGGCTGAAAAACTTCTTTCCAATGTAGTTCTGTCGTACGTTAATTTCATTTTGACTGAGTAGAGTGGAGATTAGCTCTTGCTATTTTACAAGCCTTTGACAACTTGTATTTAAAATCAGAGCCAATCAAGAAGATTAATTTCTGAATCTTTAATTTTAAGACGTTTATCTTTTAATAAATTAAATGGTCTTCGGAAAGCATGTCCAGAAAATAGTTAAAAAGGACTAAACCTAATGATTTGAACTGAGTACCTAACAGCTTAGTGAACACTCATCACAATCTTTTCCTGCATCAAAGAAATATGACCAAAGCCCCTTCACTCTCAGGGTGATAGGCAGAAGATTTAAACGATTTGAGTCCTAATTCATGTATAACTTTATGTAAATTTCCAGACATAAAATTTGACCTGTGAAAAAAACAAAACAAAACAAACACTTCATCAAAGCTTTTACTATGGTTTTAGTTTTAATATTCATCAAAGGGTGTGCTTTTGGAAAGTTTGTAGACGTACCTCCAGCTAAGTCATTGCCTAGTAATAAGTGCATACCCTCAATGGATAAAGAAGTCACTGTTCCGACAGTGAAGGTCCTGAAACTAAGTCTGATGACAAATTAACACAATGGAGAGGAACATTAACAAAAGATCACTCCACTCCCTGAATAAGAACACTTTCACTAGAAGAATATATCTCGGATAAAGGCAAAGTACCTGATAATAAAAAACTATGAGAAGCTCCTGTGTCCCTTAATATTTTATATTGATTGCTTGGCAGTATCACCAATAAGTGATACAGAACTTTTCGACATGAATAGTTCATAATTCTCTATAATAAAATCAAACTGGAGTTTGTAAGACCCAACCAATGTATTGCCTTAAACACACTACCTTAACGTTGTCCTCTTCGACATTAGGGTATTTGAAATAGATGTTCCTTTATTCTGTTGCTTATTTTTCAACCTGCAGCAATCAGTAATAACGTTCCTTTTCTTACTGTAATATGCGCACATAGGACGAGATAATGATTTCTGATCAGTCTTACCTGAAGGTTGATTCATAAACCTTTTGCTTGATTGAGATTTACCACTTAGAGGAAGACTTATTGACGGACGAGACTTTGTGAGTTAATAAATAGTCGCCTGCTGTACGAGCAACATCTTTCAAAGTTTCCACATTTTTCCCATCAAGATAAATCTTGACACTACTATGGATGGAATTATTTAACTCTTCAATTAATGAGTTGTCTGAGGTTGTCTTAATAATGTTCAACCTTCTTGGCTTAGCATCACCTATTAAACAGTTGTTCTTTTTCCCCTTGCAAATGGGTATGTCGAGTTTCTTTTCTACTGTTCCTAAACCTTTATCAATATACCTCGGGTATCAACCTAGAACCCTTCAAAATACATTCCTTAACCACATGATAATTAGCACTGTGCTGTACCGACAGTGAAATGTAGACTTTACGAGATTTGCCAGTAAGTACACTTTGTAGTAATAAAGTGCAAGGCTGTCTTGGCCATTGTAATTTTCTTTAAATGAGGAAAATATTGATCTCTTTCTTTTTCTTTATAAGGAAGAAATAAACAAAAATATTTCTGGTAACGTCAAAACTTGAACCTGTGTGTAAACGGGAAAAAATATTTTCTGTCTACCAGTTCTAATACTTTTAATCTAAATTGCATTTCGCTTTTTCTTTTGCATTTTCATTTCTCTCTCTCTAAATTATTTGCATTTCTCTCTCTTGTCTCTCTGTTTCTGCATTTCTCTCTATGTCCCCTCTTCTTTTGACATTGTATTTTTTCTCTTCTCTCTGCATTTGCATCATTTCCTTCTAAAGTTGAAATTTTATTAAGTCTAATTCCTTCTGGTTTTATAACTGCAATTCTTTAGATGTCTTTTCGTGTTGGTTTCGCTAAAGATTTCTCACATGTGAAATTAAAATACAATGGATTAGGAAAATTCAGAAACAAAGTGAATAGAGATTTGAAAAACAATTTTAATTTCTCTTAAATATTTAAAAGAATATCGTATCCCTTACGAGTGCACCTAATTTTTTTTTGTTATGACTCAATGGTCTTAAAATAAGTAACAGATAAGAGCGAAATCAAAGATTAATAAAATTCAACAAATAATGTATTTCCCTAGAATATAAAGTGAAAATTTAAAAGAAACTTACAGTCTAGTAAATTAAACCTCAAATAGTCCTAAAAGTTCGATCATAAGTCCAAAGGTATAAAGTTTTCCAAATGAATTCCAGTGGTGTTCCGAATGAATTCCAATCGTGAATGTGCTGATGTACCAATAGTCTGGAATGCGCCGATGTGCTAAATCTTGAATATCCCAGTTTGCCATAATAATATAATCCAGAATTTCTTTAAATGAATTCACTTAGTCCCAAAATAGTGATTTAGTTCGAAAAATCAATGAGCACTTAGTAATTCACATGAGTAATTTAAATAAATAGATCCTTTCAAATTATAACTGAACAGATCTAAGACTAATTCCACTACAGATGTTAAGATCGGAATAAATAATTGTGATGTAAATAACTTTAATTGAAAACCTAAGACACAAAAACGAGACCAGGATGAGGGCCAAATGTTCATTTCTAAAACATTCTAAGTTGTAAATAAGATCAGGTATTTTACTAAATTTTAGTATAGAACATGCGACACATCAGGTAGGCTAGGAATTCCCAAGAGAAAACCATGTCCTGAGCCCATATCCAAGTAGACACGTTTTTTCTTTGTTGTTTTTTTTTATATAAAAATACGACATTAGTCAGGTAGGCCCAAACCCCTACCATCAATTATGAACAAAGGTCATCCACATGATACAAATTAAACATATATAACACTTGTAGACGGGTAAAAAAACTTAAATAAGCCGTACATTGCTGAAGGGCCGAACACGACTCTAATCTAAGTTCTGTCAGTCAGTCTTGCCATTCATCATCGATTCTGTGGAGATCCAAGAAGAAACAAGAATGGCTAGTTAACACTGTCAAGTCGGAAAGTTAATAGAAGTAATATTTTTAATGGGGACTGTGCGGCACCTCCTAGGTCGGGTAGAGAAGATGGTCCGTTACCCTAACACGTGTCGCCAAAAGAGAGATGACCTCACTCAAAATTGCGCAAGAGTTCATCAGAGAAGAGTCTTGGGGTGGTGGTGGTGGAGAAGTCATGAAGATAAGAGCAGTGGGCTGAATAAAAGAGGGAGAAGAAACGGCAGAAAAGGAGGAGAGAATTGAATGTCCCAATGAAAATTGGATGAGGGTCCGTGACAGGGGCGCCTATAGAGGGGGAGTAAACATGTTGTGGTCAACAATTAAGTTTAAGGGATATAGGCCAAAACATGTTTAGAGGTGAAATGGGGGGTGGGGAGAGGCGCTCTGCCCTATGTGCAGGGGCGTCCATGGTCTAGGAGAGAATACAGAAAAGGGGGATAAGGATTGGATCCATGAGCAGGAGAAGCAAAAAAAGATTGGGAGAAGAGATCAACTTAGCCTACTTTTAGACTCATTGTCTTCACCAAAATAAGTTAGGCTAGCGATGATAGATGAGGACAAGGATGTGCGAAGTGAGGTCCCCGACCCGTAGAGTGTTACCATTAAGGGGCGTGGTGACAGAAAAAAATGCCCCCTTTCATGACCACACAGATCTCTAGATAGGAGATAAGTAGTAAATGGGGGCGACTGGGGATCAGTGGGACATCCATGCAAAAAAATGGAAAAGGAATATAGGGTCAATGGGAATTTAACATGGTTGACGTCACGGCACTGGACACTAGGAAAAAATGGCAACAGTGTTGCAAGTGGCTGACCTCAATCGGGTAGTAAATTAGTAACAGTGTTTGAATTGATGTCACTTCGTAACTGTAGGTTGGTAGGGACAATTGAACCTCAAATCATTTTATATAAGGAAAATGGCGGAAACAATTTATAGCCACAAGGAAATGTACAGGCTCAGAAAATGTATAGCCTTAAATGGAAAATCAACAGGGGCACTATAGCCTCAATGAGAAACGAAAACATGGGTGACGTCAACGGTACTGGACACTAGGGAAAAGGTGGCAACAGTGTTGCAAGTGTCTGACCTCAATTGGGCGGATCCTTAGTAACAT